>JAVTVY010048593.1:0-22681 GCA_036873755.1 Hanleya hanleyi | reverse complement strand
TACTACTCGTACCGATGACGTCACCGATGACGTCACAGATGACGCGAACATCCCCCAAATCGGAATGTACACCTCGAGAACTACAAGATGACACCTTCCAGGACGCATTCGAACCGTGAATAGCCCATCTCGATCCCAAATACCTTCATGTACTGCCCGAAAATGTCCACTTTCGCTACTACTCGTACCGATAACGTCACCGATGACGTCACAGATGACGCGAACATCCCCCAAATAGGAATGTACACCCCGAGAACCACAAGATGACACCTTCCAGGACGCATTCGAACCGTGAATAGCCCATCTCGATCTCAAATACCTTCATGTACTGCCCGAAAATGGCCACTTTACTTACTACAACCAACTGCGCCTGCGCAGATTGACGCGACTTGCATTCAAAAACACGCCATTCTGACTCTATCCCACACAAGCTTCACTTTGACACCCTCCACGACCCATTCGGATCCATAGCGGTCCATCTCTACCCCAAACACCTTCAAAAGGCCCACTTTCGCTACAATTTGTACTAATGACGTCATCGATGACGTCACAGATGCTGTAAATATCCCTGAAATCGGGGTGTATACTCCGAGAGCTACAACATGACACATCCCATGACGCATTCGCAAACGCGGATGGTCCATCTCTACACCAAATACATTCCTGCACTGCCCCAAAAGGCCAAATAACATCCTTCACTGCTAAAAAATGCCCACTTTCGCTACAACTTGTACTAATGACGTCACCAATGACGTCACAGATGCTGTAAATATCCCTGAAATCAGGTCTATACTCCGAGAGCTACAACATGACACCCCACACGACGCATTCGCAACGCGGATGGTCCATCTCTACACCAAATACCTTCCTGCACTGCCCCAAAAGGCTCACTTTCGCTAATACTCCTACTGATGACGTCATCGATGACGTCACAGATGCTTCGGACATGCCTCAATTCGGATTGTACACCCCGAGAGCTACAAAATGACACCTCACACGACGCATTCGGACTAAGGATGGTCCATCTCAACACCACACTCACCTCACGCACCCACAAAATGTCCACTTTCGCTACTACTCGTACCGATGACGTCATCAATGACGTCACAGATGACGCGGACATCCCTCAAATCGGAATATACACCCCGAGAACTACAAGATGACACCTTCCAGGACGCATTCGAACCGTGAATAACCCATCTCGACCCCAAATACCTTTATGTACTGCCCGAAAATGTCCACTTTCGCTACTACTCGTACCGATGACGTCACCGATGACGTCACAGATGACGCGAACATCCCTCAAATCGGAATGTACACCCCGAGAACTACAAGATGACACCTTCCAGGACGCATTGGAACCGTGAATAGCCCATCTCGATCCCAAATACCTTCATGTACTGCCCGAAAATGGCCACTTTCGCTACATGCCACCGCGCATGCGCAGAATGCCGATATTTCAACCCCACACCCAGTCCATCAGATGCCCCTTCATGAATGCTTCACTTTGATACCGCACTCGACCCCATCCGTCCACTAGGGGCTCCCCTAGCTCCAAAAAGACTATTTTCATACCCTTCGGCCACCGCGCATGCGCAGAATGCCGATAGTTCAACCCCACACCCAGCCCATTAGATGCCCCTTCACATAAGCTTCACTTTGATACCTCACTCGACCCCATCGGACCCTTAGGGGCTTCCTAGCTCCAACACGGCTATTTTCATACCCTTCGGCCACCGCGCATGCGCAGAAGGCCGATAGTTCAACCCCACACCCAGCCCATTAGATGCCCCTTCACATAAGCTTCATTTTGATACCTCACTCGACCCAATCGGACCATTTTATCTAGGGACTAGATACCTCACTCGACCCCATCGGACCCTTAGGGGCTTCCCTAGCTCCAACACGGCTATTTTCATACCCTTCGGCCACCGCGCATGCGTAGAATGCCGATATTTCAACCCCACACCCAGTCCATCAGATGCCCTTCACGAATGCTTCACTTTGATACCTTACTCGACCCCATTGGTCCATTAGGGACTCCCCTAGCTCCAAAACGTCTATTTCCATACCCTTGGGCCACCGCGCATGCGCAGAATGCCGATAATTCAACCCCACACCCAGCCCATCAGCTGCCCCTTCACGAATGCTTTACATCGATACCTCACTCGACCCCATTGGTCCATTAGGGACTCCCCTAGCTCCAAAACGTCTATTTCCATACCCTTGGGCCACCGCGCATGCGCAGAATGCCGATAGTTCAACCCCACACCCAGCCCATCAGATGCACCTTCACGAATGCTTCACATCGATACCTCACTCGACCCCATTGGTCCATTAGGGGCTCCCCTAGCTCCAAAACGTCTATTTCCATACCCTTCGGCCACCGCGCATGCGCAGAATGCCGATAGTTCAAACCCACACCCAGCCCATTAGATGCACCCTCACATAAGCTTCACTTTGATACCTCACTCGACCCCTTAGGGGCTTCCCTAGCTCCAACACGGCTATTTTCATACCCTTCGGCCACCGCGCATGCGCAGAAGGCCGATAGTTCAACCCCACACCCAGCCCATTAGATGCCCCTTCACATAAGCTTCACTTTGATACCTCACTCGACCCAATCGGACCATTTTATCTAGGGACTACTTTTTCTCCGCGGAAGCTTTTTCCCGAGACCGAATCACCGCCAAAACTACGGCCAAACCGCATCACCGCGCATGAATACATTTTTTTTTTTTTTTTTTTTTTTTTTTTGCCGGAACTTTTTTTTTTCTGCCGGAACTATGCACTCATTGACCTTTGGTGAGAGAGAGAGAGAGAATTATTAGGTTTAGCGTCACATTCAGCAATCAATATGTCACCTCAGCTGTCTGGATAGAGATCACGACACAAAAACTGGCCGCCATCTTGTCCCACCTCCCACACGACACAAAAAACCAGCCGCCATCTTAACCCACCTCCCACACGACACACAAACAGGCCGCCATCTTGTCCCACCTCCCACACGACACACAAACAGGCCGCCATCTTGTCCCACCTCCCACACGACACACAAACAGGCCGCCATCTTGTCCCACCTCCCACACGACACAAAAAACCAGCCGCCATCTTGTCCCACCTCCCACACGACACACAAACAGGCCGCCATCTTGTCCCACCTCCCACCACACAGGCCACGCCCCCTCATCACGCATGCGCACCCCCTCAATTGTGACGTCAAAACACACAAATTGACCTCTATGACCTCTACATCCGGGGGGAATGTTACTTATCTTGCGCGCTGTATACTACTGACGAAGTCACAATGATCGCTTTGGCAATGTCTTGGTACAAGTATCGTGTATTCCAAGTTTCAAAACATTCGGTTCAGCCGTTGATTTTTGCAAATGAAAAAGGCTTTCAAATATTTGGAAATCCAAACAAATTTCAAGGATTTAGTCATAGCGCGAACATCTACGCTCTTCAGTCTCCCTTCTCGCTTACTTTGCCGAGCAAAATGAAAAATTTATATTTCCTTCAAAGTTAATTTTCAATGAATTTATTATCAGGTCTATCACTTTGATCTGTGAAACTATGGAATGGGGTTGAAGGCTTTATCGAACTGTTCAAGAGACATAATGACATTTTTCACGATTCAAATTGACGCCTGTGACAGTCTTAGTATTCGATTAGAATAATAAATTAAGTTTCTGCATTTATGTGCGTTATCATCTGCAAACTAAATACGGTACCTTGACACTCTTTTCCATGCAGCAAGCCAATATCAATACATGGCTTGCTCCTTCTATACAAATGATTACCTATTTCATCCTTAGGAGATATCACCTCATCCGACATGTTTGGTCAAGCCTTTTCGAAGGTTGATAATTTTATTAATTTTTTTTTTTTTTTTTAAATCAAATTCTGCAAATAAGAAACATTTCTTGTCAGTATCTATGGATATCTCCCTATAATCAATTCGCGAATATGTTTGTCATTAAGTCATTCGGAAGGTGATTTAAGTGCGAAATTTCAGGGTTAGTTCACTAAACAAGATCTGTGTGTATAAGAGAATCATGTCGAATTCTCGTTATTATCTTTTGGTACATCAAATTATTGCATTCGCGAAAACGACTTCCAAGTCAATATGAAAGGTATCTAAGTATCAAAATAAATTTAAAAAACTCTCAAGGAAATCAAGGTCCTAGCTTTTGACAACGAGGTCAAATAGATCGCTTTTATGGTCAGTATCTGCTAATATATGACGTAATTTCATTCGTAAAACTGATTGACAAAGTAACGTAAATTGTGAAGTGTAGAACCAGTAAGTTCTAGCATAAATGGGCTCTGACTTGAGAGAATGATGTCAAATGCAACATGTTTCTGCCCATTATCTGCTGATACACATAAGTATTGATTTTACGGAAGTGATTAATGCAATTCTAAAGGGATTATGAGTGCGGAAGAGGACGAGAACATCAATACCAGCGAAGCAAAACCCTGGCTTGCGAGAATGAGGATAGAGGGACTGTGTTCCGAAAAAGGATCATTCGAAATAGCTATGTGCCAAATTTCATGCTCGTAACCGAAAGTACACAATATAACTGCACAACTGTATTGTTCGCGCATAGGGTTGTCTGACTCATTAAATACTACATAGTCATTTATGTATTATAAAATCATTTGCGTATAAAGTCAGTTTTGAGTATTATCAATGAGTCGGTATAGCTAAGACATTAAGTGCAAGTCCAGGGATTGGAGGGTCATTGTTTCGATTCCCACAGAGGGTTAAGTTATTCTTCCTTTCAAAACATATTTCCATATATGCGAATTGCTTGGGGGTAAAGTTAAACATCTTTATTCGGTGAAAGTTGCTGAATTGTTCCGCTTACTTCTGAAACGTAATTGTTGCGTTTGTTTTTATGATGCATGATCTATAATTTGATACCAAGTATTATTCAATGTTAATCATAATGATAATGCGTTACTTGTTATGCTTCTTCACCAATTTGTGTTTTATCTAGATTGGGTAGATAAAATGATTACTAGAAGTAGTGAACTTATTTTTCTACTTTCTAAGACAGTCGCCTGTGACTGTATGCAAATTAGCTGAACCACTGACAAGGTTGCGGCTCATCTTCCTTGGTATATAAGAAATCCAAGGATCTTAAATTGTATATACATGTGCATACTGTTCAATGAAAATGGTAATATCTGAAGACAGTGACTGATGTGACGACCGACAGCTTTTAAGCGACTGACGTAAGAGAATTGAAGTCTGAACGGAAATCAACGAAGCAATAATTAATTCCACCGAATATAGTTGCAAATGAATTCAAACGTGCCTGAAGACAGTCATGTGAGGTTGAAAAGGAAAGTGTAGCAGAGATCACACTCTCTTAGCGCATGCGTATTTCAAAAAGTCACAAGAAGAAGAAGAACAAGAAGAAGAACAACAACAACGCGAGCCTCTCGTAGACCTGCGTGCCGCAGGTAAAAATGTTGAACCTAGAATACTCGCTGATTGTATGGGCCTCACTAAGTGCAAGGCTGTTGAAAGAAGTACACTTTACCAAACAAATCAGGTAATGAGAAACCTCAATTCGCAAAATAATTTCTAGCAAATCTCCAGAGTAAAATCGTCATAGTTCAAGCAAATATAGCTTCAAATAATATAATGTCTTATGTAAATACTACTATCACCAGATGCTGGTTAAGGAATTGAGTATAAGCACACCATCACAGACTACATCTACTTACTCAGAAACTCCAGTTACTCCGGAATATTTATTTAACAAACATAAAACGTTTCTCAATAGAAGACGTGTTAGTCTTCCAACCCTTCATAACGATATACAAAATTGTACTGGACTCCCAAAATGCATAAAAACACATTATGAAGGTTTATTCATTGCTGGTACTAGAAACTACACCAACAAACTTCTTGCAACCCTGTAGATTAGGGTTATTCAGGCCTCCAGGAGCTAAACGCACGTGAAAGATATTGCGTCACTGAAACTCTGGACTTGAATGTATGTGGATATTGGAAACTCCCAAAATATCTGACGAAGAACATGACGCGAAAGGACACATACAGTACAGACTTGTATCCACATGGGATTTCTCGGCTCTCTATACAACAATCTCTCATCAGGACCTTATTGTCCGTCTTAGTTCATTAATAGTATCGGTGTTCAAGAAAACTTACCGCCGATGTAATAATGTCAGAAGTCTTAAAGCATTCATAACTCTTCTACATACAAGTGATATCATTCAAGGGACGTTTCTTTCTTTATAGAGTTGCTTGAGTTTCACATTAATAATATCTGCGAAATTTGCCACCACAATATGTCAACAGCATATAGATGTTCCATTGGGTACTAACTGTGCACCTATATATGTTCTCTTATAAATACGTCTCTATGCCGACGCTTTCAAAAACCGAGAATTTCAAAGCCCGTTCCTTCTCATTCACCAAACGCTATATAGACGATCTTCTGTGGATAATCATAATACAAATGACACTGTGAAGGATATATATTCACATTCACTGTATTTGAAGGCAACTACAGAACGGCACACCACATTTTTCCTATATCTCTAAATGAAGCATCGATTCTCTCTCGTCGACTTTACGGCAAGATGGATGATTACAATTTCTACATCTTAAACTATCCCTTTCTAGACAGTAATAGTCCAGTGGGACCTGCACATGGCGTATACAGATTTCGCATTTGTTAGATCCCATGTAAAATATGACCAATTCAATCAACGTCACAAAACATTATTCCAGAAACTGATAAAACAGGACAATTCCAGTTACTCCGGGGCTCAGAACCGTTTTAACCCTTGTACTTCAAGACCCTCATGGTGTTCATATGAACACGCACATTCAAAGCGTGAATGGGATGTATCATTCTCTATAACGACTCTACCATGAAATTCTTATGGATTAAGAACATTGATCGGCGGTACGGATTTGATATTTTGGAACATTGTGATGTCTCGCCCACATCAGAGGAAACTGTTGACCGCTTCTCTCTTAAAGGACACTAGTCAATGTTTATGTGTACTATGATTGTGGTATTTTAATTTGATACTGATGTTGTTATATGAATTACGTCTTTTGATTATGGACGCGGAAATTCTGTAATGGTTGAATATTGAATGACGGATTTATTGTATGTTTACCCACAGCCACCGACAACCTCTGAAAATGAAGCCGTTTTAATCTTAAGATTGATGTTCTATATGTCAAAACGATGAATATATCTGAAATTTATGTTAACTTTCATTGCCGATGGAACTAGCTGAAGCACGCATCTCGAATCAACACCCGAGAAATCATGATAGTACTGTCCAAGCTCATTCTCGATCTAAACAGTATTTCACGATTCGACACATGTTTGGTTTTGTGCTGAAGGAAGACCAATTGGGTATTGTAACTACATGTTAATATACGGGCGGGGGGGGGGAGGTACTCTTACATACACATGAATAACGGGGAGAAATTCAGCTCTGGAGAATACTCAGATGTTGTTATTACATATGCCTCCGCTGGAAGACAAGCGTCCAATCTGACATTCAGTAGTCAGCCATAATCCACAATAGAATATCTTATGGTATCAACAGCCAAGTCCACAAACGTACATAATACACACTGGCACGAACAATCTAGTCCAAACATGTATACAAGATAAACATGTCAGGAGGAATGAACAAAACAACACTAACTTCTCGTGTATGGTCATTTCATAGGTATTCTATGTATATCCTCCTATTCAAAAGTACTATATACAATATGTTGGTAAAATATCAAGGATTTTAACAGAATAGAAGAACATTTTCACCCTCGTGGAATCATGCTAGAAGAAAGAGATACCCAATTGTACTAGTATTGAAAAGAACTATACTTAATACAGATCAATGTCCTCTGGACACCGAATCAATTACATTAAATCTACCGTGGTAATTGCTTCCTAGACATCAGCTTATTCTCAAGCGAGATGACTGGCCTCGTCTCCCCTGGCTTCCTGATCTAACTCCGATTATTTAGAAGATATATAGAAGCAGGAATATTGCTGAGTTATGAGATATTCAATCTGGAGGAATGAGGATCATTTCCAACACATTTCTCAATGTGGCCATACCGTCGTAGATCATAGTATGTCCATCTCCGTGAACACAGTCTTCGGTAACAATGCCATATAAAGACGTCATTCAACACGGGACATGTATAATTTGCTAATTCGAGAAATTCGACTATAAAACGAAGGTGGGATGTTAACAACTATGAATGCTCCCATAATATTAGAAACTGATTAAGACTAGCTATATAAGTCTATAGGATAGACAGAACTATGATCAGTGTTACTCATCCATCCTGAATAGATTCACCCAGAGACAGAAACTTAGTTATATTACTTTCAGATTTGCTATATGCCAGACATATATATCTGCGAAGGGTGTGAGACGGACGAGCGAGAGACAAGATATCCCAGAATTACATTGGCACTGGGTGTCACACTGTCAAACGTAACAATTGCGGGTTTGTACAGATGCATTATGATTAGTTTTCTTTAAAATATTTCATGCAAAGAACGCCTTGCTGTCATCTTTGCAAACTGTTGACAGATTCTCTCTTGCAGAAAGGCATCTTTTGTGTGTGTTTTCTCGTTGTTTTCTTTTGATTTCATTTCCGGTGGCGCTGCGCCGCCGGATATCTGAATTCAGTAAACATGGGAGCGGCCATCTTGATATTGAACGAGTAACAGGTGTTTTCTCGGGCCATACTTCACAGACGTGCCGTGGAGTGATCCAACTAGTTTCATATCGTAAAACGACAGGATTGTATCACTCGTTCGTGGTTAACACATTAATATTAATTCTGTTATAATGAATTCATCGAATAAATGTCCTTTAGTATTATTTTATTATGGCTGAGAGACCAAATCGATGACCATACTTGATCAAGTTATTCACCTGTACGTCTACAGCAAAATGTTTGAGATTGAACTGCGAGTTACTAAAAACTCGAAACGGTAAAACACGCGGATCGGATTGATGTGTAGAGAAAGTCGATCTAGGCTTAATTTACAATGACACACATCAATAAAGAAATAGTGGCTTGATGATGGGTCCCATATAATGCCACAGCGCGAACTCTTACATCAGGGTATATGAAGTGACTTAATACGTCAACCAGAGAACATTACTTTCAAAGTCCTAGTTGGACATGCGGTTCATGTGCACATTTTGCCAGCAAGCACTTAACTTCCGGCTAACCCCACACTTTCCAGATGGGTCCTTGCGCGAACTACATTAGTCAAACCTTTAACGAAAACAAACAAATCGACGTTTTTTTAAACCATAATGGTGCATCGTGACCTGTATTCACCAGTTGCACACGTAATCGGCTTGTAATACGCAGATTATAAGCTACAAACGATTCCGCCGGCGTTGATGCATCTGCATCAATAAGAATTCTTGTGCATATTTGGAATTGATGCTAATTGTCCTGAAACCTGATGACGTAGGTCCCCTACATCCATGATAATAAAATTCCACTTCTATCCCTTGATGCAATGCAGGCCCCCAACATCCATGACAATTAAATGGCTGGTGGGGATCTTTATACAATTCAATTAGCCTGTCACCTCCCTCATGTAACATGACATCAACTTAATTGCCAGCGTGAGGTCCCTGGACTGGCACAGTCGGAAGAGCAAGCTTTAATTTGGTGTATCGGCTTACATATAGGACTTTACGCCTTGCGGCACGTGTACCTTGCGTTGGCAAACTTGATAGGCTTCGTGTTATATAAGCGATGTTAGATTTCGTGTCATGCAGATGATGAATACACAATTCATCAAATGATTGAGAGAGATATAATACGTGACCAGGGTTTGGGACCATTGTTGTACGAACAAGGTAGATTATTGAGGCGGAAATTCTTATCTGGACGACGGCTTACTATTGAATGCTGGATGTGACGCCTATGATCTCATGTTTATCATCATTTTGTTTATTATTATGTGATATCTCTGATCGCAGTAAAATAAACCGTAACAGACTGGTGAACGTTACCAACCCTTCACCTTGTAATCCCATGATACCTACTCTTGATCATATATGTCTAACCGTGTATGGCGATCCGAGTTCTGACCCCGGACAAGGCTACCAATCACACCGCAAAGCTAATGTTGATCAAATTTTCTTTCTTACATAAAGTTACTTACCTTAAATATCTATTCCAGCTAATTCCACGAGCTTTCAGTTACTCCGGACATCAAGCTAGAGCACTATCGGCATCAATGGTGCAGCTAGTCTTCAAATAGGTAGTTCTACCATGAATGTCATTCAGCCTCAGATGGATGTACAAGGAATATGGTGGTTTCGATATAGCAGAGGACTACACATAAGAACATGCACACATTCGGTCCAAAATTCAATTATAACATGTATAATCCCAATTTGTCGGCACCGCGGTTATGTAAGAAACTGCGCTGTCCTTCTATATCGTTATGTGTACTCGATAAATTCCTAGTAGCGGCCACGCTCTGCACTCTCACTATCTGATAACGCTATGAAGACCACGAATTCACCACGAATCTTCGGCCTATGGCTATTGAGTGGGAATACGGCTTTGAGTTGAAGCCTACCGTGGTCACGTCAGCATATTGATGTTCGACCAGAATCGCTTAACACCTCTAGCTCCGCTAACCATATTATGAAGGAAATCAAGTTCAGGAAATTAATAGGAAATTAATTTTCGAAATTTTAGAAGTATTTTCGCAGCTGTAGACCCCTTCTCGCTATTCACTCCATCTATACAGGTTATATATTGTTGCCGCCTTCATGCATTTTAAAAAATATCAAAGGTGCTATATGATGGAAATGAGATCTGCCTGACGATGTCACATTGTCAGCGGGTTCTTTTCTTTCAAGAAGAGTTGGAGGTTTGAATTATTAACTATGCTGATATTGCACCCTAAACTACTACGCTGATTTATACTAAATAAATTTTACACAGTACCGGAGCATCCACAATATTGCTGGGGAGAACATGTCAGCGAGATCGAGAAAGGGTCGGCTATCTTCAAGTCAGCGAGATCGAGAAAGGGTCGGCTATCTTCAAGTCAGCGAGATCGAGAAAGGGTCGGCTATCTTCAAGTCAGCGAGATCGAGAAAGGGTCGGCTATCATCAAGACGGCTTCTCTGCATATCTGCTATGAAAACACGTGGATGTGAAGAATTACTGCACAGAAAGTCCTCCACAAATGTACTAGATAATCCACTTGTGGTCTCAACGGTTTATTGGTAGAAGCAGCAATAATATGTATATTATATTACATTATATTGATTTCCATGTGCCCCCGGGATGACCCGAGTTGTTGAGTACAGACAATAGATGACCATCACTATTGATCAGTCTGTTGTCCACACTCTATAACCTATCTCTTGTGGAATCCCTATTCCAATAATGAAAGCCCAAAGCTTGGGGCCAACCATCCCAATGAGACTGTGTGGATAACTAGTCATGGGCAAATATAGCTGCACATACACTGAGATCAACTGGGGGTACAACACAGCATATCACCAAAGGTAACGTTACATATCGCACATTTGTTTCTCTCAAACGTTGTCGAAATGTTTTGTGAGCCGCCATAGAAAGTAACGAAACCAGTGTTCGCAACATCTTGGAATAATTAACTTAAAGTCGATGAGAAAGGATATCTCGTTAAACAGCTCTCTAACAACTTACATGTAGCCTTGGGCAAGAAATGAGTCCTTGTGTTTTACGTAAATATGGCCAATCGTGAACTGTACCGGGTACAAATACCCCCCACCTCACCCCCTGTAAGTACCAATGAAGATGGGATAAGGCGATTACATAATCATTTACACATGTACTATAAAATGGTAATATATCGGCAACTATTTTGTAAGAATCACGACCCTAAAACAGTCTAAGGTAATTGCCAAATGTTTATTCAGTCTAATTTATTAAAGTCCCGCAAAGAGGAAAAACGAACAGAAACCGTTCATACTGTGATCGCATTTAGATACTTAGATATCATGGTCTAGAAACGATGAACGGAAATAGTATATCAAAATACTGAGGTCAAATATAGCTGGTGGATCTCAAAACATTTACTGGGCCAGACCATGCACCTCATTTTGTAGGTCAATGTTATTGTCGGTAACTTCAACTAAATTTATTTCATGTGATCAGTTAAGGACTATGTTATTCACACGGATTAAATGACTGTGACGTTCTTATTGTATCAGCGGACAAACATTCCCCACAAAAACTACTTCTATATATGACTAAACGACATTACAAATGTCTGTGAATATTGCCCTGACCATACAACTGAGAACATTCCACTCTTCGTAATAATATTATGGTTAGCAGAAAATGATTAATCTAAAAATAACGCAAAACACGTCGCAATTCCCTTGTAAATTTCCCTATAATTCCAAGATGCTGTTGAATATTATTTCATCCGTTGAATCTGTTAACCGTTAACAAAATCTGAGAGGTAACCTGGACAGATAGTGAAAAATCCGACCTTCACTAATGTCAATATAGAATATCGTATCACTGGTCAGTTTTCTACAATTGTTGTTTGATCGAATTGATTAAAAGGGCATGATCACATTGCTGATTACCTAATCCGAGCAATACGACGAACGTCGGACTAGACCAGACTGTTGATTTTAACCTTGCACTGTGAAGTGATTCAAATGACTACGAGACAACGTACCAGCATAACATTGCCAGCTTATATCGGACCCGGAAACAATGCCAGCGTAACAGTACCAGCTTAACAGTGTCAGCTTAAATAATGCCAGCGTAACAGTACCAGCTTATATCGGACCCGGAAACAATGCCAGCGTAACAGTACCAGCTTAACAGTGCCAGCTTATATCGGACCCGGAAATAATGCCAGCGTAACAGTACCAGCTTAACAGTGCCAGCTTATATCGGACCCGGAAACAATGTCAGCTTAACAGTGCCTGCTTATATCGGACCCGGAAACAATGCCAGCGTAACAGTGCCAGCTTGTATCGACCCGGAAGCAATGCCAGCGTAACAGTGCCAGCTTATATCGGACCCGTCAACAATGCCAGCTTTACAGTGCCAGCTTATATCGGACACGGAAACAATGCCAGCTTAACAATGCCAGCTTATATCGGACCCGGAAACAATGACAGCGTAACAGTGCCAGCTTATATCGGACACGGATACAACGCCAGCGTAACAGTGCCAGCTTATACCGGACCCGGACCCAATGCCAGCGTAACAGTGCCAGCTTATATCGGACCCGGAAACAATGCCAGCGTAACAGTGCCAGCCTAACAGTGCCAGCTTGTATCGGACCCGGAAACAATGCCAGCTTAACAGTGCCAGCTTGTATCGGACCCGGAAACAATGCCAGCGTAACACTGCCAGCTTATATCAGACCCGGAATCGATGCCAGCGTAAACAGTGCCAGCTTTTATCGGACACTGAAACAATGCCAGCTTAACAGTGCCAGCTTATATCGTACCGGGAAACAATGCCAGCTTAACAGTGCCAGCTTATATCGGATCCGGAAACAATGCCAGCGTAACAGTGCCAGCTTATATCGGCCCCGGAAACAATGCCAACGTAACAGTGCCAGCTTAACAGTGCCAGCTTGTATCGGACCCGGAAACAATGCCAGCTTAACAGTGCCAGCTTATATCGGACCCGGAAACAATGTCGGCTTAACAGTGCCAGTTTATATCGGACCCGGAAACAATGCCAGCGCAAAAGTGCCAGCGTTTATCCGACCCAGAAGCAATACCAGCTTAAAGTTACCATTAATATTCCCTCTATCTCCAGATGGGTTAAATATTCATATCACAACCACGAGAAGCCACATTGCTGAATCCGTGCCAGCAGTAAACATATACCATAATTAAACCCTGACTATTTGTTATCGCCGGTACTGTATGGAACCATATTGTTGACCAGCAATTATTGGAGAAACACAAATTCTCATGGACGCGGCCATCTTTAAACAAGTCCGGATAGAAAGCTCTCCGAAAGGAGAGTGAACAATAGAGACTCGGGTTATGTGATATTTTAAAATATCAATTATGAATTCATTACCTGTTTTCCAAGTAGTAGGTTAGTCTCCACTTATTAACCAAAATTTGGGTAAGAGTTTCACACGACCACCTAACAAACATTGATTCCGTTATATCAGACTCAGAAAAAAATGCCCGTTAATATGTCATCCAACTGATTTGAGTAGCTGATTCAAGAGATTCGCACGTAATCAACGCAGTAATCGATTGCTAGTGAATTTCTTCTTTCTATGATTTAATCTATAGGCAGGCAGGACACATCACCTCAGCTAATGGTGACCGTGTTCAGTTCGGTTTAACCAGCAGGATTTGAGGACCACTGCAACGGCCAGAGGGAATATGTTGGCTTGTCAGAATATTGTTATCCTATTAGCTGTGATTAGGTAACGCTGGCATGCATTTTTGTCTCTCTTTCCAATTTACTGCAGGCAGAAAAACGTCTTAAAATGTTATGTAAAGTCTCTCAGGAGACCCGGTTATAATGCGTTATAAGGCTTACGCGTTACGGGTTCAGGGTGATGGATCGATCATTTCCATGATTATGTTGTTTCCTCCACAACAACAAAGCTATCTGTGACGAGACACTTTGATGTGTGAGCACTTAAACGCTAGTTGTGACGTCACTCTATTTTTAAAAGTGTACATTATCTTTCACGAATGTACAGCAAGTGTACATTCTTTTTCACGAATGTACAGCAAGTGTGCATTCTTTTTCACGAATGTACAGCAAGTGTACATTCTTTTTCTGGAAAGAAACGCGTCCGTCAATTAAAGCATGTAAGAAGACACGAACGACTAGTAAATGGGGCAATAGACTACTCGATGTCGGTCTCCTGAAACGTACAAATGACAAACAGCACTGCAACAAGCGAATTGGACTTATTTAATTCAGCCGGAACTAACAGGTGGAATTGAGTATTGTTCTTTAAAAAAAAGGTGGACGAGCGAAGAAAACACAACCCAGAAATATACCATGCCGACTACAATGTAATAAATGTGCAAATTGCATATACATGTAGGAATGGCATAAACCTTTAACTCCGAATAGCAGTCCGATAAGTGTTCTATTTATTTAAGTTAACGTTTATTGTGACACGTGGGTATCGAAAGAGTCGTCCAGTCGCGGACTGTAGTTTCTCTGATTTCGGTCACGATTTCTTTTTGTGAGCGTTACACTTTCTGCCTTCTGATATACATACATTAAAACACCGGCTGCCTCAAATATAGGTCTGATCTTTGGTTGTCGCCTGCTGGGCGTTGATTGCAGACTAAGCAGTCAAAATATGACGCGTCTGTATATCGTAACACATTAATTTTCTGCCGTACGTATATGTGTGGGTACAAGTGAAATGTGTACCGGTAAACGTGATTTCCTGTCAGACATTCCGTTAATTATGGGCCTGGTATGAGATCATGCGTATGGACATATGCATATGTAATTTGTATGTCTGCATAAACTAGAAGTTGTTATCCATAAGCAATTTGTTTATTTATCTACTTACCAACTTCTAAATGCCACTTAAGGAAACCATGTTTTGCTTCATATGCGTTTCACGTAATGTAGATTGTGACGCGTATATATCAATTACATATATTGTTTTGTTACAAATCTTTGTAACGATAACGTGAGAGTTACGGACCAGTCAAACGGGTTGTGGAAGTTTTGTTTCGTGTGCAAATGTGTTGTTTGTCCTGAAACAACCATGATGTGTTACATAATACGGCCATTGTGTAAGTTATTTATCGCCTACGACATCGGGGAACGATTTTCCTGTGTTGAATAGATAAACAGCAGCCCAGGTAGACGTATGCGTAAATTCCTTCCCATGTGATGGACTGTCCATCATGTAGGACGCCGTCAATCGGGTACAGTGTGCGTACTTGGCCCTTTGCAGTTATTGTTCGAATGGTTCCACACATGTAATTACCTGGGCCTATATCATGGCAATTTGTTCGGTTTGACATAGCTCATTTCATTCTTCGTGTAAGACGAAGAAGTAAATACATTATCGTTGAACTAACGTTTAAGTCGGAGAAAGACCTCGTAACTGTACATTCGTGAAAAAGAATGGACTCGGCGCTTGGCGCCTCGTCGATCATTTTCACGAATGTACAGTTACTCGGCCTTTCTCCTTTACATAATCCGATCTTTAATAGTCAGCTATGGTGGAATTCATAATCACACGATAACGTTATCATGGTTATGGTCTTATAATGGAGTGTAGACAATCAGAAGTTATACCATTGTGATGTGATCAGAGCTCTCTTATAATGGAATGTAGACAATCAGAAGTTATAACATTGTGATGTGATCAGAGCTCTCTTATAATGGAGTGTAGAAAATCAGAAGTGATACCATTGTGATGTGATCAGAGCTCTCTTATAATGGAGTGTAGACAATGAGAAGCTATACCATTGTGATGTGATCAGAGCCCTCTTATAATGGAGTGTATACAATCAGAAGTTATACCATTGTGATGTGATCAGAGCTCTCTTATAATGGAGTGTAGACAATCAGAAGTGATACCATTGTGATGTGATCAGAGCTCTCTTATAATGGAGTGTAGACAATCAGAAGTTATACCATTGTGATGTGATCAGAGCCCTCTTATAATGGAGTGTAGACAATCAGAAGTTATACCATTGTGATGTGATCAGAGCTCTCTTATAATGGAGTGTAGACAATCAGAAGTTATACCATTGTGATGTGATCAGAGCTCTCTTATAATGGAGTGTAGACAATCAGAAGTTATACCATGGTGATGTGATCAGAGCTCTCTTATAATGGAGTGTAGACAATCAGAAGTTATACTTTTGTGATGTGATCAGAGCCCTCTTATAATGGAGTGTAGACAATCAGAAGTGATACCATTGAGATGTGATCAGAGCTCTCTTATAATGGAGTGTAGACAATCAGAAGTTATACCATTGTGATGTGATCAGAGCTCTCTTATAATGGAGTGTAGATGTGATCAGAGCCCTCTTATAATGGAGTGTAGATGTGATCAGAGCCCTATCTCTTATAATGGAGTGTAGACAATCAACATGTCCAGTTTCGCATACTGATTATATCAAACATAAACGTCAGTCCGATATTTGTACAATCTGACTGGCGTGAGGACCCACGCCTGCACCCCAACCCCACCCCAACGTATAACGAAATATGGCGATCAATTGGTGGTTCATTTTCTACTCTTTAATTCAATGAGATCTGGGTCCTGGGTCTTCAATTACAAACAAACTGTCAGTGGACCAACCATATTCAGTCATTGCTAGACAGGATTAGCCCCATGATTAACTGCCTGCGTAGCTTGAAGTACAGATTATCTCGGAAATCCCTACACATTCTATATTCATGCTTCATCCTCCCCTTATTCGATTATTCTGATGTTTTATGGGACAGTTGTACACAACAGCAGGAATTATCTCTAGAAAACTTACAACTGGATGCATTGAGAACAATCTCAGGATGTACACGGGGGACTTCGCATCGCCTTTTGTATGTAGAAACCGGTTTCATACCCCTTAAAGAACGCCGACGAAGACATAAGCTAAGATTATTTTATAAAATGTTAAATGGAGCTACTCCACAGTACCTCTCGTCTCTTGTTCCCACTCGAGTTTCTGAAACTACACATTATCCACTCAGGAATGCAAATAGCTTTATAGTACCTTTTGGAAGAACTGCTTTGTACACAAATTCATTTTTACCTTCTGTCACACGAATGTGGAACGAATTAGAACCCAATATACAGCAATCTATTTCTTTCCAATCATTCTGTAAAAAACTTTCTGTTCAAGATAACGCGGTCCCTAAATACTATTTCATGGGATCGAGACGAGAGGTACAGATTATACACACTCAAATGAGACTGGGTTGCAGCAAACTTAATGCCCACATGTATGAACGTCATATTTCTGAAAATGCTGCCTGCTCGTGTGGTTATCCTTGCGAAGACCCAACTCATTATTTCTTTTCCTGTCCATTATATGTTAATATTAGACTGAATCTTTTAAACGGTGATTTAAATTATACCATGGATATCAATACCTTATTATTTGGCAGCGATAATCTGAATTACGAAGAAAACATTGATATTTTCAATAGAGTCCATGACTACATTTTCAATTCAAATAGATTCGTTGTTTAATTATATAGTCTATGTACGACCTAGTACCGCGCTTCGCATTATTCTTGTTAAAGTTGCCAGTCGCCATCTGCATTGTTTTTCCTATTTTACTTTATTTATTTCCTCTTTTCTTACTGTTTATCCACAGTTCTATCACTCTCTGTGAAGTATATTATGTATATATTTATTAACTTTATTCAATGTAACTTTATGTGGGGAGAGGTGTTAATATAGGCTTTGCCTGTTCACCGATCCCGTTCCATTACATTGTTGGAATAAAATATTGTTTAAACCAATGAGATCTAATAAGAATAACCATTAAACCAGACTAATGTTTGCCATGCTTTTGTCCGGTTCCATAGTCAGTCTTCTTTGACAACAGCCAGAGGGAATATTTTCCATAGTCGATTTACAACACTTATTGGCCTTTCGGAAGAAATAAATCTTATTAGCTAACATTAGGCCGACTAACACTGGTATTCATGCTTACACTCTTTCCAATTCCCTCGTTATGTTACCGCAGGCATAAAATAACATTATGTATGAAGCCTGCGAATTGGGAGAGTTGGAAGGCTTACACATCACAGATACAGGACGACTTATCCACTGATTCCATGCCCATGGATTTTCACGACAACAAAGATATTCATAGCTAGATGCTTCTCAATATCGACACAATATATTTTGCATAAATGCAGGTCAGCGGGCGACTCAATACGGGCAGTTAAGTGATGGCAATTTCACTTAAAGGGAAAAGCGGCGAGCGTTTTCAATGATGTCAGCCATGTTGATAGCTTTAAGTTCAAGTTTGTGAGTGATGTTACTATATTAATTGGTGAAATCAAGGGTACAGAAAATTTCCCTATCTTGTATTGTATCTTGTAGATGATTGAGGAGATCAATAGCACAAAGTGAATAAAACGGTTCATTTGTAACTCGACAAATATTTGTAGGTTTATTGATTTGCTGGGAAATTTAAGCCGTACGACGTCTGGCATAGCCGGTTAGTTTCTCTGGGTATTCTTGCATTTACCAGGTTACCCCATTTTGAGGCGTTCACTCCATCAGACGTCCACGATGTTCATCCATTAACATCAGATGAGTTGTTTGAGCTGATCTGTCATCACAGCTCCCGAGCTAGCGTATCTAATTCCGCTTAAGCCGGTGATAGGGGCCGTGTGGATACTTCATAGTCTCATAACAGCGCAGTTGAGATACCAAGGCTTCGTCCGAGAATCCACCGTATTATCGGGTCTGAATTTTAGGTGCCGAGGAATGTTTTCCTGTAGAGTCATATAGTTGCTTTTTAGTCAGCAGACGTCGTCATATCGCTCCAATTCAAAAGGCTGTCAATGAGTTGACTAAAGCGAGTAGTAGGACAGACAGAGTCCGGCTATAATAGGTCTAAACTTTTAAGTCCGTAGGACCTGTTCAAACATATATATTCAGAATTTCGCTCTATGATAGCTGATATACTCTGCCTTGATTTGTGTAATTTTGAAATTACAACGCATATAAGGGAAGTGGGAAGAGGTGCCGACATACTGACAGAGCCACATGACTTCATACACATGACTTTGAAAGACCATATAACTGACAATAATCTTTCGGATTTAGTGATAGTTTGGCCATTTGTGTGTATGAGAAGTGATATTATTTATATTTTGACTAATTTGTTCATGCTTTCCATTTTCGCTCAACATTTCTTCCATTTTAATAAAGATTGCCGATCCCTTATCTGCTCCTTTTATAACAATAGTTTTGTTATTCTGGAGACCCTTTGATGCTTCTAATTCTGACGAATTGAGGTTAGATGTCGTGTTTACATGCATGGTTGAAGTTATGTGTCGTGTTTACATGGTTGAGGTTCGATGTGTTTACATGGTTGAGGTTAGATGTCGTGTTTACATGGTTGGTTTCTCTGGTGGAAATGACTCGGGTAGTCTGTAAAAATATTCAAATTTCTGTCTCTACCTCTGTCTCTACCTCTGCCTCTACCTCTGTCTCTACCTCTGCCTCTACCTCTGTCTCTACCTCTGTCTCTACCTCTGTCTCTACCTCTGCCTCTACCTCTGTCTCTACCTCTGCCTCTACCTCTGTCTCTACCTCTGCCTCTACCTCTGTCTCTACCTCTGCCTCTACCTCTGTCTCTACCTCTGTCTCTACCTCTGTCTCTACCTCTGCCTCTACCTCTGTCTCTACCTCTGCCTCTACCTCTGTCTCTACCTCTGCCTCTACCTCTGCCTCTACCTCTGCCTCTACCTCTGTCTCTACCTCTGCCTCTACCTTTGTCTCTACCTCTGTCTCTACCTCTGTCTCTACCTCTGTCTCTACCTCTGTCTCTACCTCTGCCTCTACCTCTGCCTCTACCTCTGTCTCTACCTCTGCCTCTACCTCTGTCTCTACCTCTGCCTCTACCTCTGCCTCTGTCTCTACCTCTGCCTCTACCTCTGCCTCTACCTCTGTCTCTACCTCTGCCTCTACCTCTGTCTCTACCTCTGCCTCTACCTCTGCCTCTACCTCTGTCTCTACCTCTGCCTCTACCTCTACCTCTGCCTCTACCTCTGTCTCTACCTCTGCCTCTACCTCTGCCTCTACCTCTGCCTCTACCTCTGTCTCTACCTCTGTCTCTACCTCTGCCTCTACCTCTGTCTCTACCTCTGTCTCTACCTCTGTCTCTACCTCTGCCTCTACCTCTGTCTTTACCTCTGTCTCTGCCTCTGTCTCTACCTCTGTCTCTACCTCTGTCTCTACCTCTGTCTCTACCTCTGTCTCTGCCTCTACCTCTGTCTCTACCTCTGCCTCTACCTCTGTCTCTACCTCTGCCTCTACCTCTGTCTCTACCTCTGTCTCTACCTCTGTCTCTGCCTCTGTCTCTACCTCTGTCTCTACCTCTACCTCTACCTCTGTCTCTACCTCTGTCTACCTCTGCCTCGCTCAATAGTGCCCTTATTTTGAACAAGCGACTCATCAGTGTTCGAGTCTTTAATGAACGACGGCTGAGTATTGAATGACGGACTAGACGTTTGTATTTGACGTACCCTGGAATAATTTCTAATCTTTAATAATTCCTAATTCCAGTTTTAATTTCCTACAAAAATAGGAAATGTCACTTTCGAGTTCATGGTCAATTCTTGTGTCGGGATAAATTTCTTCCCTTTGAGAAGCAGAATCTTTTCGTCGTAAAAAATGGACCTATGTCTTTACACTAAAAGAAAACAAGAGTTGTGATTCTAGGAATGTGATTAATGTTATTAAATGCAGTGGATGCGATGCAAACTACATTGGGCAGACATCATATCTTACAGCTCGCGTCCAAGTGCATGACCAACAAATACTGAGAAATATGTTTGTATGCAAACCTATTCATACATTCGGCAAATATAAATTCCAGATATTCCCTTTTTACATGATTACTTCAACTACATCCGTACAGCGACATTTGCACATTCGCGAAAATGAGTTCATCTCCCTCTGTCTTCATTGAACATATAATGTATATCTTGTTTAAAAAGATTATTCTCTAAGCCGATTAATATTCGGTACTGCCGAGCGGACATGTACGAAGGGACCCGATTATTTCCACCGGAGATCATCGACAAGTTTCGAATGAGCCGATTAACGGGATTGAACTTGTTACTTGAAACCTGTCTAGGATATTGTTTCTAATCGATTAAGATGTGAACAATTTTGCCTATATATACTGCATATACACCATTGTATTAAGCCGGAATACTCTTTGAGAAAGCTTATAGTAAGTCAGAAATGAGCATCAGTCATATGATTTTTGGATGGACACACCGGTTTTCGTCAGATCACCGGACTTGAACAAAGTTGAGTCCGGTCAATACTTGGATGGGTGACCGGGTGCTGTACTGGCTGGGTTGATCAGTGTCCAGGATAATAGGAACTGTGGACATTGTCATGTTCTGGCACATGTAGGCACTGTCGTGGTATGAGTGAAATTTTTTTGAAAACGACGTTAAATGCTACTCACTCACTCACTCACTGACATCGTTCTCAGTACATATGCATGTATACACTATTTGTCACTTTCTTAGCTATTGGTATATATGTTCGTATTTTTACACTAATTCTCTTAGACACAGTTATCGCTCAAATTTGGCGATACATATCACATACATATCGCATACATATCGCATGCTGATAGCAAAATACGAGAAGTAGCGTGCAAGATCTATGGCGTTACGTTTCGTAACTTGTGTCTAATACCGCTGAACCCGGGACTAGTGGCCGTATGAACCCATGTACTTCAAGATCCTCATGATGCTCATATGAACAGTCACAATGAAAGCGTGACCGAGATACATCATTCTCCGGATGACTTTACAACAAATATCATATGAATTAAGAATACTGATCAGCGATACGGATTTGATATTTTTGGAGCATCGTTATGTCTTGCCGGCATCATTGAAAACTGTTGA
>JAVTVY010048592.1:0-22851 GCA_036873755.1 Hanleya hanleyi | reverse complement strand
AGTGCCAAATATAAAATAACTGTTCGAGTGAGTGAGTGAATAGGACTTACTGTCGCTTTCAACACTATTTCAGTCATATCACAACGTTTGGTTCCTATTCCTTTTCACACCCGGAAACCACACGGGTGGGGTCCTTTTCCTTTTCACACCCGGGTACCCCACGGGTGCCCCAGTTAGTCGCCTCTTATGACAAGCTCTCTGAGGAGCTGAGGCCTATTCTTACCATGACCTGGAGTGTGCACGACACCTCAGCTCAATCCCCGGGAGCCCCACGTTCGATTGAAATAGGGTTATCCCTGTAATAATTCAATCCTCCTATCAAAATGCAATCAATTCAATCAGTGGTTCTAATAAATTTTATCACCCTCTAAAATCATTGAAATAACGAACAAATAACGGATTATCTTCATGATTTTGAGCCATTTTCTCAACTTCCTGTTCTAATAAATTTGATCACCCTCTAAAATCATTGAAATAACGAACAAATAATGGATTATCTTCATGATTTTGAGCCATTTTCTCAACTTCCTGTTCTAATAAATTTGATCACCCCCTGACTTCGGCCTGTAGTGCAAAATTTCACTTCCTGTAATTGAATTATTAGAGGGATATAGAGGCCTTCAAGTGGCTCACGGTGAAAATATAGGAGGAAATTTGCCAAAATATAGGAGAAATATAGGAATTTTCTTAATAAAATTTAGGAAATAAAGGAGTGTAACACAGGAAACTACTACATTGTATGTTCCAAACTTCGTAGTTTTCTGGTGTTTAATCAAATTATTTCCACTGAATGCGGTCATAGTGGTGGTGATACATGTAGTGGACACCCATTCTGGCAACGATTTGGTGCAAGACTCACGAAATATAATTGACAAAGGATCTGCTGCAAGTTGTATTGTCAGTCTTTTGTCCAGGATATTACCTTTTCAATGGGAGGTCTTACACCAAAGCCTTGCCCCCATTCTGCTGCTTCGTTTAAGAAAGAGAGATTGAAATGTTTTCATATTTGCATGAAATTTTTCCTGAAATGTATTTCCGTATGCCAATTTGACTCATTTCAGAGCATTGGTGAAAGTTTTGATGAGAAAAAGTCAAAAATATAGGAATGTCACGTGTGACATGTCCCGTTTTATGTCACTTGTGTAATGTCACGTGACGTAAAATGTACTACCGGACTGGTAGAAGATTAGCCTCCCAGGTGTTAACCGGAGTATAGACAATACATCTCAGCTGTAGTTTCTAAAGGACACCGACAGACAGAGTCTGATGAATCGTCAAGTCCAACGCTTCGAGAGGACCCTCAAAAGCCAACATATGTTAAGTTGTATTTTAAGAACCTTCCCAAATCCCAAAGTGTGCGTGTCCGCCTAACATGGTTGCAACTATATTGTTTTTTTTAAATTATCATTCAATTATCATACGAACTGTTTTACATGCATTTCTGACTTTGCACCTTATATCTTCCCTTTTGCCAAGTACGACTAGCAAACCAATCTTATTAAGTTTTTGTTAATCACGTGACATTACACAAGTGACGTAAAATGTGACCTATCACGCGTGACAAGGAAATATAGGAGGTTTTGAGTAAAATATAGGAATGACTAAAGAAATATATAGGAAATATAGGAGGCACTGGGATTACCATGATTGTACAAGTATACTCGGACTAATTTCCAAGCATCGAGTCTCTGGATTCTCCAATAAAAATGCAGTGAAATGCTGAACGATTTTCGTGCAAACCACAGATTTTTGAGGTGAAAACACCTGTTAAATTCTCTCTAGATCTGTACGAAATCCCTCTTATAATTCAATCACAGGAAGTAAAATCTCTCACCATAAAATCTGGGGGTGATCAAATTTATTAGAACAGATGAATAGCGAAGGCAGGCCTTGCGTTTTGACGGGGCTGATTGTATCCTTTAACCTTAAATCAGCCCCGTAAAATGCAACGGCTGCCAAGGGTGGCACCTTTAAGACTAAGTTTAAAGGTCAGGAGCTTTCGCAGATAGCGGATATCTGCTTCATCAGGTGAAGTGAAATAGATGAAACAATAATCTTCTATTCTGCAATCACACGGGCAAGTCTGGTTTGGGGACTGAGTTTTCGGATGACTGCCGCACAGAAATCTGTTACCTTGTGCTCTGGTAAATTGAAATGTTCTCCTATGGGTTTTTGTCTTCTGTTGTGATTGGCACATGAGTACTGTGTGCTGTGTACATTGAGCAGAATTGGTCCAAACCTAGTATCAGATACATGCTATCATGGTTATTGAAGTTTAATAGAATAGAATTGCATTATTATTATATTAGAATATTGAGGCTTGAAAAAATGCTCCCCGCCATATCTAAATAACATATACTAGAAGGTTTTACGGTAAACTAGTTAAGGTGGATGTAATTGTGACACCTTTCATTATACATACAGTAAGTGTGAAATACCATACATTCAGATGAAATCAGTTCAATAACATTGAGGTCACATGACTGAGATCATAAATGTAGATGGATACAATTTCTATAATGAATACAGTTCTATACCGATACAAGTGGCTCACATGCTATATAATGTATACATGTATACAAACCTACCATTATAATTTATACATGTATTGAAATTATACTCCGCCTGAATAGAACATGTCAACATTCAGTGTCATGTTTCCTGAATGTCAGGAAAACTTAACTGGCCAAGTTTGCTTGTGTTCTCGTCAGATAAAAACACAAAAGCCCAACTGTACCGATAATATTAACAGCTGAGAGAAGTCCAATTGCAGCTACATGAACATCGGGAGGTTCATAATGAAGTTATGGTTTTACTTCATGCACATGTACCTCCATCCATGCATTCATCCATAGAGGCCAAAGAGCTGTGCTGGGTGGGGTAGTAATTAGCTGTACTGGACCAAGAATTAATCATGACTAAGTAATAAACTGGGTAGAATAGATCCAACATTCTGTCACAGCCCAGTGATCTCACCAACAATTATAATGGGGCAGGCCTGAAGTAAAAGTCCTGGCCCAGCTATGAAAGTTATACCTGCACAGGTGAATTCATTAGATTTAACAGCCCATTTGCTAGCACAGTTATATGTATTTTCCCACACCTACACAGTATATCCGATACATTTAGTTGCACAATACCTGTAGCGAGTATACTGCAAGTTTTCAAGTTTTCCATCTTCGCATACCTGACTCGACTCCCTTCTTGTGCATCCCGGTTTAGCCTTTGTATGCTTACATGTGAAGTACACCCAGGTGTATAAAAATTTAGAATCAGCTTTTCCAACTGAATCTGGTTTCCTGGATAAAAGTACTGTAAATCTGATGTGCCTGAATTCCAATTTCCAGCAGCAAGTTTTCAATCTCTTTACATCTAAATTAACTGTCTCACAAATCACCAGCAGTATTCTTTTGCTCACATAACCACACTACATAAAATTTGCTCTCAAATCCTCATTTTCTAAGTCGGTCGGCCGACCAGCTATAATACCGCCTGTTCTAGGCAGGTGAAGTCTGCTTGTTTTAGAGGACAATAGCCCAGGCTAACTCACTCACTAACACAGTCGAGCTAGGCCAGTGTTTACACAGTAATTTGTTAGAGTTGTGTGGCTAGAGTAACACTACACACACCTGGGCTGATTACACACCACTCTGCTCGGATCACAAGGGGCTGTAACTCCGGCCAAGGACGCAGTGTTACATATTCACATAGGCTACAATAATGTTACAGGACAGTTACATACAAACCAAACATACATGTAGCCCGGAAACAGCAAAAATATGGACAGTGAATATATTTTTATTCCAATTCTATCCAGATGACCTTTATTTTGAATTTGGCCTTTGGGCACTTTTTTGTATGATGTGCGTTGTACCCAATTTAATGCAATCAGAAACAGTGTTTGGCCACCCTAACTTTGTCAGATTCAACAAAGAAGAGACACACCGGGGGGGGGCGAAATTAACTCCTGTCCACCTGTCTTGGACAGGTACTTTTTGCAAACTGACTGCAAGAAAATGCCAACAGATTAATCAATGCAATATTAATTAGACACAAATTAGACCATTCCAGGGCATGAATTTACCATAAATCGGGCTGGTATATTTCATTATACAAAGGTGAAATTCTTTAATTATAACCAGCCAGTCGGGTTGGTTTAGCTTTAGAAATATATTCAACCTCACAGTTCTAAATTCACCAGCCACGGGCTGCCGGGCTTGTGGCAATTTCGAGCCCTGCATTCAAGCCTTCCATATGTAGTTAGACGATATTCCTCCATCATGTTCATATCAATTCAACATTGCAAAACACAAAAGCAACATTATTATTTCTTATCCTTAGAATGTTCATGCTACTGTTGGGAGGAGACCAGAAAGAAATTGTCTGTATACATGTCCTTACCTGTCACCTGAGACAGGTACATGTGATCTTTTCTAAACATTTCAACCCCTGTACACATGGATGGAACTTCCTATCTTCAAGCAAAGCATTCAATCTGGACAATCTATGACTTTTTAAGGTCATGCTCAGGTGACGTGGACTGGGTTATTGAGTGAGTGAATATGATTTAACGTCGCTTTCAACTATATTTCAGTCATATCATGATGTTGAGTCCTATTCCTTTTCACACCCGGGTGGGGTCCTATTCCTTTTCACACCCGGGAATCTCACGGGTGCCTCAGTTAGTCGCCTCTTACGACAAGCTGTCTGAGGAGCTGAGGCCTATTCTTACCATGACCTGGAGTGTGCACAATGACACCCCAGGTCAATCCCCGGGAACCCCACGTGAACTGTTTAATGAGCAATACTAACTAGCCATCTGCAGTGCTACATGCACGTACATGTAGACTACATGTAGTACAGACCAGAAGTAAAATGGTATCAAACTACATGAAGTCAGGAACCAGGCTTTTAGCTAGGATTTGAAAATTGCGTGTCTCAATTCTACTTTTTCTGAAAACAGGCTGTCTCACTCCTGTAGATCTCTACCATTGTTAAATTTCCAGAGTTTAGGGGGTCTCATTTCAAAATTAGGGTGTCTCCGAGACTTATGGCTAGCTAAATGTCTGTAAGGAAGAAAATCGACAAAGAGTCCATGGGGCTTCAAAATATGTCCACACATGACCAGATTTAATTTTTGAGATCACTTTAGTGCAGCGCAACATGGCTGGAAATAACATTAAGAGAGAATCAAGGTTTAACATCGCGTTCAGCAATATTTCCGCTATATCTAGCAACATTGAGTGACTGAGTGAATAGAATTTAACGTCGCTTTCAACAATATTTCATCTATATCGCGATGAACCAACTAAGCACCAGCCAGCCAAGTTAAATTCCTGCTACTTCAAAGAGTGAGTGAATAGAATTCAACGTAGCTTTCAACAATATTTCAGCTATATCACGACGAACCAACTAAGCACCATCCAGCCCAGTTGTGTTCCTGCTACTTCAAAGAAGAAATCTTTGAAGCAGCATGGAACCTGACACCCTCCATCCACCCTATAAAACACTGAGGACAGCGCCCAAGACATAGACAGGACGCTTACATGGTGCAATATTATAACACAATTAATATATTCAAAGTTGAGAATCTCCCATCCACATGCACAACAATGTTCAGTCCTGCTGCTAGCAAGGGGACATGGATTCTAAGTGGCGGCTGGAATTTGGTAAAATTTGAGCCAATAGACAGTGTTTATTCTCCCATTCTAGAACAAGCAAATTAGTCTGCACAGACATTTTGATTGCACAGCTCAAGTACACATCCTCTACAGGCAGGACAGGGCCCAATACAAAAAAAAAAACAACACAAAACATGTTCAAGCAATGCATTTCTACGCAGAGATTTCAGTAAAGGTGTCGGAGACTGCTTAAAACTGCACAAAGCATCCGCATGATTTTCGTCACAGATTTGATCAACTTTATCCCTTTGACGTGACTTTCACGGCTTTTTCCATCCTCTGACTGGCTTATGCCAGCCAAAAAGCACATATTTGCTGATGGGGACAGCGAAAATATAGGAAGCTCCGAGCCCATGTACATGTAGCATTAAAGCCGTTTCAACAAAGGGCCTAAACAATTCCAGATAATTTACAGCCCCTAAATATGGCCTGCACTCAGGCGGTGATAATTTGATTTTACCATGACATTTTTCTTGCTGAGCCTTTTTTTTTCCACACATTTCGTGAAGTTTTTATCTCTGCCTCAGATGTGTCAAGTGCTGGTTAAAAAATCTCCTGAATTTAAACTGATTAAAATGCAGACCTACATCATGTATTCAATGAAAAAGTGTGACATGTTTGATCAAGAAAAAAACCCCAACAACCCAGGTCATGTCTAGGCATCTGAAATCCACATATGGAGCCCAATTTGGCTGTTACACAATGGTTGTTGCTTTTTAGTTTAGCCCCTCTCAGACACATGTCTGAAGAATAAATACTTCCTAGAAATAATTTACATGTTCACACACTTCATACATGAATAAATTTTGAAAGAAAGAATAATTAAGTTGCAAGCCAGAATTAAACCCATGACCCATCCAATCTGGGCCTGCCATAATCGAAACACCGTTTGTTTGTGTACCTAAGACCTTCAAATAAAACTTGGGTCAGTACATGTGTACATGTAGGTAGGGAAGCATTTTTCTTTTAAATTTATGACAGGGAACGAAATATACATTGATTTGTCGGACATGTCAGGCAAAAAAACGTACTGTCCGGTAAAATTGGTTTGTCCCTCGGACAATTGTCCGACCCAGTTTATCAGCCCTGAATCTCTAGAAAATACAAAACCTGCTATGAGATCGGTTATAAAGGCAACGGCTTCATCTTAGTTTTATTCCCCGAATTCATGTGCAAATTTCAACGAAAGTCTACTCGCCTAGATGAGTCTCTATTTCATATGTACTATTTAATAATAATAAAATGATCTTTAATAAATATATACGTTTGATAAATAAATAAATAGAATGAAAAAAAATGGAAAAATTATTTTAAAATAGAGACTGGACGATTTGATGGGTTTCGTCATGTAAAGATTCCATCTGGAGGCGTGGTTAGTCTGGACGATTGACATGTTTTTACCTTCGGTCGCAACAATTGTATCAATTTCATTCTAATGCCATACTGTGACGTCTCGGCAGTAACGTCATTCCCATTGTTGAGGTCATGGTAGGAACGTCATTCTCATTGTTGACGTCACACGAACGCATTGCTTCCAGCGTGCGTATATGAACGAACCAATCAAATCCTTTGAGTTGGGGGCGGGGTCAGAATACGGAGATTTCATTGGTGACAAAAAATGAACAGTATATTGTGCATTTTTTCTTGCAAAGTTAGCTCCCTTGTGACGTTCCGTCCAGTCCCTGTTTCAAGCATTTCTTAATAGGCAGAGTTACTTCCTCTTGTTTCTCGTTTAAAATACATTATGAAACAGGGGCTGGATCCAGTCTACAACTCGCCATGCTTGATGTTGTTGTTGTTGGGGAATGTTGAAAGGGCATTCCTCGTGACTACAGAGGGCATTCTACATTTTGATTGGTCTGAATTATCGACGTCATCCTTCTACATTTACCCTGTGTCTATGAGCACTTTACATCTCAGCTGTTTGTCAGGCAGTTGAAAGTATTTATAGGACGTCGGGTGAAGCGGCGGGTCGGTCACACGGAATGACGTGTACATTGAAGGGAAACCTCGTGTTCGGTCGACAAAATGGCAGGCCTGTCAAACTTTGACTTTACGTGAAAAAAAATCTGCGACCAAGGGGAATTAGAAAGATCGGAAAAATACTGCCCAATAGTACAGACAAAGCCCCAAAAGCTCTACCTGCATCACCGCCATCTAGCGTGGCAGTGACATGAAACTTTAAGGACGATTTTAAGAAAAATCGATCATGGTATGATTACAGCTCTGGACGTACGTTAATATGCGAGAGATGAACCAAAAGTAAAAGGCAAAGGTCGCTTGAGAAATTCATTTGTGACTGGTTCAGCAAATCTCAGAAATAGTTCAATGAAGCAAAACAACATCAGTTTGTCTGACAATAACTTTTGTCCTGACGAAGATGAAAATGTCCGGCAACCTTTTTGACCAGCAGGACAAATGTCCTGCTGATGATTTTGAATATTTCTACCCCTGTATAATGAAGTAAATGTTGAGGATAAAATGTTAATTTTGCGTAAAACTACCAATAAAATGAACTGGTCATTCAGAGAACTTGTACGTCAGGGCTTGTTTTTCCACGGAAATCCGGGAATGCGATTCCCGTCAGCACTCCCGCAAAAGGAATCCAACAGATTCCCGAAAAATTGCAGTGCTGTATAGAAATGATAGCACTGGATTCCCGTAGATTCCCATAAAGCTGGATTGCGAGAATCCCATGCTGGTTTTCCGTGAATTGTGGCAAAAAAACAAGGCCTGTACGTGTATGCCTCGGAGCTTCGCCTGCAGATTCAGTGAATGTTTCTACAATGCAGATTTTAAGGTTTTCGTTCCATAATAGAGGTTGCATGTACACAATGTATATACAGGGAAGAAGCATCATAAGTTGTTCTTAGAATATAGATGGCTAAGAATCAGTGAAGATCAACTCAAGGTACAATTAGTACCCAAAAAGTACGTTCAACTTTGTTTTAGCACAATTAGTCTGGCAGCATACAGATAGCAGGTGAATTGTTCATTTTTCGACACCAGTGCAGAATTTTGCAAGTTTCTAAGCTGGCCCATTCAGATTAATTTGTGATATATGGTACCCAGGCCTACAAGTGGCTCACAGTGAAAATATAGTAGGAAATTTGCCAAAATATAAGAGAAATATAGGAATTTTCTAAATAAAATATAGGAAATAATGAAGTCTAAGAGTGAGTGAGTGAATAGAATTTAACGTCGCTTTCAACAATATTCCAGTTATATCATGACGAACCAACTAGGCCACTGTTAATTAATTGTTTGTTTCTCGTAACCTTGCTTGTAAAAATACACCTGCTGAGAGCGATAATTATTAATTATCAACTTGCAAACCAATTGTATGCAAATATTAAGAAAATGAGCAAGTTTTACTCATGGAAACGTAAATCCCTCACAGATTTTAATTATTTGCCCTCAAAATATAGATGAGGGCTGGTTACGGGAAACGAACAATTAATTATCAGCAGCCCTACATGTAAGTACCGCCCAGCCCAGTTGTGTTCCTGCTACTTCAAAGAAGAAATCTTTGAAGCAGCATGGAACCAGACACCCTCCATCCACACTGAGGACAGTGCACAAGACACAGACAGAACGCTTACATGATGCAATATAGACAAGTCATATTACAGTGCTAGACATCACATTATCAAGTTCCTGTTGCTTCTCAGCAAAATGCATTGAAGCAACAGGAACCTGAACCCACCCAACCACCCACTGAAGTCTAAGACAGGTCACTACTACATTGTATGTTTCAAATGTGGTAGTTTTCTTGTGTTTAATCAAATCATTTCCACTGAATGTGGCCATAGTGGTGGCGACTGAGGCGACCTGTTCTGCTGCTTGGTTCAACAAAGAGAGATTTTAAATGTTTTCATTATCTGGGGAGCAAAGCGAGCCAAACAATTTTTTTCTGAAATGTATTTCCTCATGCTAATTGGACTCATTTCAGAGAATCAAAATATAGGAGGTTTTGAGTTCAATACAGGAAACTATAGGAATGACTCAAAAATATAGGAAATATACATGAAGGAGGCACTTGCAGGCCTGGGTACCCTTCCCAATTCACGTTATCATAGACTGCAACTTGTGCAATTATGTTTATGAAAATTGTTATAACATATTCAGTTCCCCGGACACGGGGGTATGGATATTTGAACAAGCCCAATATTGACAAATGATAGTCAGTCTGTGAGTGTTAATTGATGCACCATAGATATCGTTTTTTACCATTCAGTTCAAAATTTGTGAAGTGACAAGGGGACCTTCTTCATTTAGAAATAAGAGATTAGAGTTTTTCCAAACCTCAATTAATGATTTGAACGTTTTCTACCAAAATGTGTATAAACATGTACGTGTTCCTGGAATTTCATTAGTGTCCGTATGAAACATATGAAATGGTGACCTGGCCTCGATGAGAATGCAATACAACAGTTTGTTATTTGTGTACCCTGCACATGGTCATAAATTTGATGACCAGCTCCAAATTACCATGATTACAGGGGAAAAAGTTCAAAATTCAGCGGATGACTTGCTTAAATCATCTTAGAAATATTCGGTATCAGCTTGATGGAGATATTCATCCTCGCGAGCCAGTGTATCAATCGATAGCATCGGATCGATACACTGGCTTGGTTAGTTTACGAATACCAGTACTAGATATAAATAGATCAAGGGGTTTCCTCTAAATCAAACCAATCAGTGAATGTGCTAAGCTAGCTGATTATGCCAATTCGCTGAGAGGTATGAGATGTGACAGGCTTGAATTTCATCGTTGGCCCAACTACTTTGATGTCGGACTGAAATCGACATCGGAAGTCAAAGCAACTGCCGCAGGCTTGGGATACCGACATGCCAATTCAAAACAAGCGCGGGGGATAAAATGTACGAGATTGTATAACAGAGGCAACGAATCAAGAACGCATTCGAACCACCAAAATTTCAGGCAAACTCTCTGCGAGGATTTAGGATTTACCTGGACTTGTGAAGATGGGATATTATGCTACTCATTTTATTGATTATGGAGTCGTGTTTTTAAATTTGCGGGTGATTCGCTTGAGGATAATACAATCACATGAAGTATATTCTAAGCAAAGAATTCTAAGTCTGTTATACGATACATGAATATCGGGTACATGTACATGATGATGACGATAATCAAATCGACAAACATTGAAACAATTTTGTCATTTCATTGCTTGAGATTCCAGTTTGTTTCCTTTTAACTCCTGATCTCTGTATTACCCCCGACAAATGAGGCAAATGATAGATTTGTCATTTCACAATCCATTCAATTGAGTCGAATTTCCAATTTATAAGCCATATGAGATTAAGTGAGTTTTACTGAACCGCTAGTTTTTGACAATATACAACTTATTTAGATGGCCTATTAAGTAAAGTTCTGCATCCACATAAAAGAATGCTATTTCCATAACAAACTCAAATCTTCATCAATCAGCTCCTTACATGTTACATGCCTTATAATCAAAATAATTTGCAAATAAAATCCCTGTGCAGTCAATGTGAATGTGCAAAAAACAAGCAGTATATCATGTACAATTTTGTACATACAATAAACAATGCAATGCTCAATATACATGTGTCTCATAATTAACATTTAAAGGATGTCAATTGCCAGACAAAGGCAAAATGAAAGAAAAAATAACTTCAGGATGTCCGCCACACATTACCACAAGAAACATGGAAGTGGTTGGCTATATCTTGTTTCATGCAATACCCTATTTCTTCTAATTATTCAGACTGTGGAGAGAAATTCTGCAAACATTTACAAATTTCACTAGCTACTTTTGCAGTTAATGGGAAATAACATATCCATTGCACAGTATTTAGCCTCAGTTGACATAAAGATGGATTTTTTCTGCTTTTAAGTCTAAAAATGCTGAACGAAAAATTAGAAGAAAAATCGACCATAGAGGTCCATGTCCCCCGCTAGCAGCACCAGTTATGGTGGATTACATCCACCATAACTGGCACTGCTGCTGCGGGGGCCATGGACCTCTATGGTCGATTTTTTTTGGTCGATGATATCTCATATCATTGATGAAGAGTATGATTTGAAAACGGAGATATCGCTGATGAGCTTACCATAATCTAATACAGCGGATGGCGCCCATATTGGATTATGCACATCCATAAAACATAATACATGACTGTCCTCTCACCAAGGTCAAGGGACTCTCCAAGTTTTAAGTAGATCAGTTGAATCGTACTCCAGCTATTGTCCGGACAAGATCAAACTGCTTAAAATCCAATGAAATCCAGTATGGCCGATGGTGGCCATATTGGATTAAGCACGCCCTTGAAAAACAATCCTAATCCTAATCCTCCTCTCAACAATGTCAAGGCACTCCCCAGGTATGAAGTAGATCGGTTGAATCGTTCTCGAGTTATTGTCCAGACAAGATTCAACTGCTTACAATCCAATATGGCTGACGGCGGCCATATTAGATTACGCACATTGCTGAAAAACAATCCCAACCGTCCTCTCACCAATGTCAAGGCACACCCCAAATTTGAAGCTGATCGATTAAATCGTTCACGAGTTATTGTCCGGACAAGAAAATCTAAGATCCAACAGCTTATAATCCAATATGGCTGACGGCGGCCATATTGGATTATGCACATTGCTGAAAAAAATCCCAACCGTCCTCTCACCAATGGCAAGGCACTCCCCAAGTTTGAAGTAGATCAGTTAAATCGTACTCCAGTTATTGTCCGGACAAGATCAAACTGCTTAAAATCCAATGAAATCCAGTATGGATGATGGTGGCCATATTGGATTAAGCACGTCCTTGAAAAACAATCCTAATCCTCCTCTCAACTATGTCAAGGCACTCCCCACATATGAAGTAGATCGGTTGTATCGTTGTCGAGTTATTGTCCGGACAAGATCCAACTGCCTATAATCCAATGTGGTTGACGGCGGCCATATTAGATTACGCACATTGCTGAAAAACAATCCCAACCATCCTCTCACCAATGTCAAGGCACACCCCAAGTTTGAAGTTGATTGGTTAAATCGTTCACGAGTTATTGTCCGGACAAGAAAATCTAAGATCCAACTGCTTATAATCCAATATGGCTGACGGCGGCCATATTAGATTACGCACATTGCTGAAAAACAATCCCAACCGTCCTCTCACCAATGTCAAGGCACACCCCAAGTTTGAAGTTGATCGGTTAAGTCGTTCACAAGTTATTGTCCGGACAAGAAAATCTAAGATCCGACTGCTTATAATCCAAAATGGCTGACGGCGGCCATATTGGATTACGTACATTGCTGAAAAACAATCCCAACCGTCCTCTCGCCAATGTCAAGGCACACCAGAAGTTTGAAGTTGATCGGTCGAATCGTTCACGAGTTATTGTCCGGACAAGAAAATCTTACGGAATTACGGAATCACGGAATTACGGACACCGGTGTTTCTAAGTCCCCTCCCTACTAAGTAGCGGGGGACAAAAAGGGTATATGCAAGATTTGGGGAAAACCCCTTCAACACGCCAGATTATGTGAGTTGAGTCAAATATTTACCAACTACACATGTAAGCTTACATTATAGCTAATAACTGAATGCAAAGCAATCAAAGATTGCAGAATTTTACCAAACTGGGCCCCTAAAATGACGGATCCAAATAAAAATCAACAAGAGCCTTATGTGCTTCAATATATGTACCTACACACACCTACATTTATTTACTGTTGTGAATTTGGAGAGCCATGAAACCCTTTAGATATCGCCAGAGCCCTGATCAGGATGATCTCTTGAAATATTGCCATACCTAGAGTTTAATAGATCAAGGTCAGTCACACTGTTCATCAATTCTCGTAAAAAAAAATGAAATTGGAACCCTTCATCAGTTGCATATACACAGTATGAATTTGGACATCCTAGATGTAATCCTTCAAAAGATATCATCAATACTAGAATTCGACCTTGGTAAAAAATAGGTCAAGGTCAATCATCTTCAATAGGCTTCAGATCCCTCATCAGTTGCATATGAATTTGGAAAGGCTGACAACTATCTCTTAAGAGATATTGTGTTAACAAGCATGATGGACAGACAGATGGGTGCAGAAAATCCGTTTATCGTCATTTGTCTAACATGTGAACTCGGTTTCCCGATTTGTTGACCTAGTTGATCTGATGAATATCTGGCAGTTAAAATATACCTTGGCAGTTTATCTGCCAATCTAAAATGGTCTCTCCAACAGAGTAAAGCCGATATCGAGTGCTGAGATCCGATTGATACAGCAGTAAAAATCTACGTCTATGAACCAAATTCGCCCTATGTGAATAGTGACCATTCACATAAAATACGATTTGCGTAACACAATGTGACCTGAATGAGCATTCGCGTGAAACAATAAGGCCTGAGTTTTCAAAGTTAGCTTGCCCTCATGGAAGCCACCCCAAAAAGTTAAGTTACAGCACTGCTTTGAGTTCTGCTCTGATAGGTGTGATAACCCAGTTTATATAGGCACTGAAAACTTCTTTTTCATTGATCATAACAAAATTACGCAAATGGGACATGTACATGTAAATCTGACAGTTTAAAATAGTGAGATTTTCTAAAATGCTTCATTCTTCATCAGAATTGAACCATGAATGACTGATTCCTTCAACAGGCATGTCAGGGCATTAGATTACATGTATGCTAGATGTAATTTGGGCACACCCTCTATCTGGCGTGGCAAAGTTTTTCAGGCAGAGAAATGCACCCAAATTAGTGAAAATATTCGAAGTCCCCAAATTCTGGCAAAATAGATAGGCTTTGAGTCAAATATGAGGCTTAATTAATGAGGAATCTCCATGAACACAACTGCAAGGAAAAAGTAATTTTTTTTTTAGAATTATTTTTTTTTTTGCTCTCTAACATGGGCACATCCCAATTTGGGCACAACGTTTAACGTTGTATCTAGGACAGCAGTGTTCGAATTTAAGAAAAATTTGAACCAGTCCACCGGACTGGTGAGCCAAAAATGTAACCAGTCCGCAAATATTTTTACTAGTCCGTTAATATTAAATAAAAAAGATGATGTGGGAACATTTGTATCATGAATATTTTGTGCTCTGTGATGGTTGCTACTAAATAAGAGAATTAATAATTGTGCATTTCTTGAATTTCTTGACCGAGAGTGTGGAAGCTAATCACAGACGACCAACCCGTCGGCTAGACTTTGACGCGACTTTGACTCTTGCCGATGTAAAATCGCTGAAAAACACTGCTTCAACAAGCGCCATTTCAAGCCAAAAATCAGTAGATTTCTTTCGAGAGAGTTGATGGAGAATATGTTTAAAATTGTCTAGTAAACATGATCCAGGTCGACTAGACGTAATCATGTTGCTGATTTCTCGATTCCCGGCCTGGAATTGGAACTTTATTTTCTGAAAAGATGTAACCTACATTGCCATGCTGCATTACAGTCACACTTTACGGTATGCTGACAGTGTTTGCACTGCTTTACGGTTATTGTTGTTGTCGTAAAACGTGGCCGTGGTCGTGATTTCGTTGGACTTTGCTGGAATTTTTGAAGGCTTTGCTGATTTATTTAGACTCGGCCGGGTAACCGAAAACAGACATTTCATTTTCATTCTTTACAAATTGTGCGGAGATATCCAGAAGGAGGCTTTTTTTGTTACCAGTCCGACGGACTTGTTGTTCAGTCACTCACACCAGTCCGTTTGATTTTTTTACAGTCTCGGACTGACGGACAGGTGCCAAATTCGAACTCTGGACAGCGGTCAAAATTAACTGCCAAGTGCTGCTGGACAATGGGACCAGTGAGATTCAGTCATAACTGGTCCTCCTCAAAGTTAACTGGTCCTCCAAAATTTAATGAAATTTTATATAAGATGAATGCTGATTTCCGTTCAGAATCTGTGGAGGCGAACTGAAGACACCAATCACACTTCATTGACTTGCTGCTGTCATCGTATGTTAACAATGTCCGCCCGACCGTCCACGAATTTTGGAACTTGTGCTGTCTTCGCTCTTGATCATATTCGCGATTGCGAAATAATTTTATCCCATCAGTTAGTTTGGCTTTTTTTTCGGGCAGCTCAACGGCATCGATGAACCGCCACATGTTGACAGTTCAACAGAAATGGCGACCAATCTCCTGTCAAACAACAGCGAGTTGTCTCCCTCCGCAGTGTCCGCCTAAACCAATCGATAAAAAAATCATTCCACTCGTATATCGCAGCTATATGATAATATTTAACATTTTTCTTTTTATGGATTACATTGGGCGGCTTTAAACATGCGCCAAAAGTAATCGCTAAAACCATTTCGAATTTGCGCTGTTGTCGACGAAACCACAGCTTTGTTCGCAAGTATTTTATCGCTTGCATTAGAACTTGTATAGCCTACACGCAGACCAAAACGTTCGAAAATGAGTATTTTTGTTGCCGACAGGTTCGAAATCTGCACTTGCCAGTCGGACCACTGCTTGGCCAAGTAAACTGGTCCGACAGGAATTTTACTGGCCACGGGCCAGCGGACCCATACTAAATTCGACCACTGTAGGATGTAATTCAAGCCCTTCATGTACATGGTGAACCTTCAATGTCTGTCTGAGATTAAATCCACTCCAGCTCCCTGTCAGTCTACCCATGTATTTGTCATTTCCTGATCTGGTCAAGGTTACGATCAATAGTTTTGGGAGGATTCATGCGGACGATATTTGTCAACTTCTTCTCAGTTTGCATAAGCCAAGTTTACTGACCAGCTACATGTACATTTAGGGGGAGATCTGCAGCTCTGGGACCACAGGTCAAAGGTCACAGATAGACTATAGGACACATGAAGATTGGTTTTTTTTTTTTTGGCAGTGATTATGTAACAGCATTTCTTCATTTTGTGATTAAAGTACTATTTTGTGTCTTAGTATAGCACATATTCTAATGCCAAAAATTATTTTCTTTATTTTGTGACTGCAATATAACCATTTTGTGTCTTAGTATAGCACATAATCTAGTGCTGAAAATTGGTCGAGTTCCATGTGGGATTCAAACCAGTGACCACCAGAGGAAGGCACCCAACCCAGGGAGCGAATGAATCCCTGGCTGAATGGGTTGCTGGGAGGGACACATTTTGCCGAAACTATGTGACATAGGCCCAGTTAGTATTCATAATGCCGAATACAAATAGGATACCTATTTAGACAGAAAATGTGGAATAAAGAATTACAGAAACAAAGCTTTCTAGGTATTGTCAGCAGTTCTAGTGAATAAAGAAAACACACTTGTAAACTGTTGAAATTCAGTCCTAAAATTAATATAGAGTCATAGCTACATGTGCAATGTACACTACATATTGCTTATATCTATATGAAAATTATATGGAGATCTATGTTTTAAATTGTTTTCAGTATATATTGTCACATTCAAGTGAAATTTAAGCCAGCCTAACAAATGATCTCACCTCTATTGTAGGGCAAATATAATATACATGCGTGTGTCAAGTGCCAGCTTCATGCAGAGCGAGTGAGTGAATAGGGTTTTATGTCGCTTTAAACATTTTTCCAGCTATGTCATGACGGGGAAGGGAAGGGAGAGGAGGGGGAGGGGCGTAGGTACCTACTTGTAACAGAGCAGATCTAATGCTGCCATTTTTTTAGTGCTGTCTGACTGAAATATCATGACATTATACTGACACCGAGCGAACCAGTCCTTGTTCTATCCTCTTAATGCTGAGCATAAGCGAGGAAGCAATAAATTCCATTTTTCAAGTCTTTGGTATGACCCGTCCTGGGATTAAACCCAGTACCGCTTACGAGGCCAATGCTCTACCATAAGGCCACCGCAGTGCGGTCGCCAGCTTCATGCAACATTTGATGAGTCCAACAGGTGACAATGGGCAGAGAGCGTCAGCGATTGAACAGATATTTAACTGGTAAAACTTGTTCTGCTCTGTGAATTTTGCAATCAATACAATTTGCATTCAGGTAATCCATCTTTCTTCAATCCTGCAATACGTGAATGCTTTATGACATGCTTGATTGTGAGAATTACAATAAATACATGAAAAAATAAGTATAGAATACATTTGTATTTGCTCCAATTTAAATATTCATATATAATATAGACTGTACACGCATCCCACACAATTCACCTCAGCAATCAGCAATTGCCGAGGTAAATGCCGTGGCATAATCAGTTCACCTCAGCAATATTTAACATGGTGTTAAATAGGAATATTTTAATATGACATTATTTTTGCCGAGGTGACCTTTCTGGATTGTGAGGGCTGAATCATTGTAGCAAGAAATTAGGTCTATACTATCAGAGCTTTATATTACGCTAATTTGGGCACACTCTCTATTAGATTACGCTAATGTGCCCAAATTAAAAATACATGTAAGATGGATTAATAACAGGATGCAAATTGCTGAAAAAGTTAAAAAAGTAACCAGTTATTAATTTCCTGTTGAATACTTGCCAACAAACTACATATTTTGTACATTTTTAGAATTCTTTCTCTCCCCAAACTTCATATAATTTGGGCATATTTAATTTGGACACACCCTTAAAAGGTGTGAACAACATGTAATATACATGTAAGCCCCGACTATTTTTAGGACAGTATTTCAACAGTGTGGTTTGTCTTTATATTGATTTCTACTGACAGTGCCTGGAAGCTTCGTTCTTGTAATTATACATGTTAATTTGCACTGTTTGTACAGTCAGGGAGTTCCGAATCACTTTTTACATCCAGACATGCTAATGCTCTTTTGAGACAGCAAATTATGTTATAAGTCCTATTTTAGATGGCATCATTCCAGCAATTAACATTGCTGATACAGAGTTCATCCCCCCCCCACCCCTCCCCCACTTTTAAATGACATGTGCTCCGAGGCGCCTGTCAAGAGTCAAATCGACAGAGTGGCGGATTTGGTAAGAAATTCGAACCCTGCATGGATGGATGGATGTACTTGGGCAATCCATCGCACCGCGATGGGCACAGGTCGTGCGAACACGCCGTGCAACCCGTTTCCCCCAACCCGCCCTACACATGATCCCTCGTAACAGTGTCACATAGACACTGTTTATTCCTCACATTCTTATTAAACAATATACCTTCTCTTAATTCCCATACCTACAGAGGTATCACATAATATTTTCATCGGTCAAGCCCCCTCATTCTCTCTTCTCGGACCGATTCTTAGTGGCAACTTTGATTAATTATCACCATGAACACTCATAATTAAATCTCCCAATAGCCACTCATCCTCCCCATTCACTTAACATTTGATATACATGTATCACCCATCGAATTTCTCTCCAACCCACTTTCCTTAATAATTGTGTCCGCCCCCAACACCCTAGTAATCCTCGTCCTTGTGTCCTAAATTTTAAAGTATCCTATTGTTCCCTGTCCCCGTCATTTTGCCTATTTCCCGAAATCATAAATCCAGTGCCATGTAAATATCACCCAGTATTTCTCATTTTCTCAATGCAATATCCCACTATTTTTACCTTATACAGAGTATGCCGTGCAAAGCGTTCCCCCACACCGCCCTACACATGCTCCCTCATACCAATGACGCATAGCCATCGGTAATTCCCCATTATATCTTCTTTACATGTACATCTGTATCCATATCATCTAACCTTGATCAGGTCCCCAGTCTTACCTCTATTTCTCTTAATCATCTCTATATATTCACCAATTATTTCACCCATTTCTCTTCATTTTCCCCAATAAAATACCCCAATATTTCCAGTCATTTTGCCTATTTCCCGAGATCATAAATCCAGTGCCATGTAAATATCACCCTGTATTTCTCATTTTCCTCAATGCAATATCCCACTATTTTCCCTTTACTGTGCCTAATCATTCAGAGTATGCCGTGCAATCCGTTCCCCCACACCGCCCTACACATGCTCCTCATACCAGTGACGCATAGCCACGGATAATAAATATCTGTTCCCCTTGATATATTCTTATTTCTGTATCCATATCATCTAACATTGGCAGAGTCACCCATTCTGTCCTCTATTTCCCTTAATCGTCTATAACTTCTACCCCGGTATTTTCACACATATTCATATATATATACACCAGTTATTCCACCAGTATTTCCCTTTATTTTCCTCAATGAAATATCCCAATATATATCCGCTCATTGAGCCTATTCACTGAATGTCATATAATCCAATGCCATACTAATTTCACCCAGTATTCCCTCTTATTTTCCTCAATCAAATATCCCAGTATTTTCCCTTGTGCTTATTTACCCAGATCATATAAGACAATGCTATATAGACCAGTTTTTCATCCATCATAGTTAGTTATGTCGTCGCTATATGACCGAAACAACGCTGAACGCGAAGCCAAACCCCAACTCACTCACTCACTCACAGTATTTCCCCTAGTTTGCCACACTGAAATATCCCAATATTTTCCCTCATTTGACTATTCACACAAGAACATATAATCTAATGCCTGATAATTTCGTCTAGTATTCCCCTTATTTTCCTCCATCAAATACCCCAGTATTCCCCCTCATGCCTATTCATCCAAGCTCATAACAGCGGTAGTTCCCATTATTTTCCTTCAATGAAATATTCCAGTATTTCCCCTCATTGTGCCTATTCACTTATAATATCCCACAATCCAATGCTCTATAGACCGGCACCCGTTATTTCATCGAGTATTTCCCCTTATTTTCCTCAATCAAATATCCCAGTTTTACCCCCATTGTGCATATTCCCCCAATATACTATAATTCATGTCATATAGTCATCATTAGTTTCACCCAGTATTTCTCCTTCGTTGTCCCTATTCAACCAAGATCATATAATCCAATGCCATTGTGTTAAATTCACCAAGTATTCCCTTTTATTTTTCTCGATCAAATATCCCAGTATTTTCCCTCGAGGTGCCTATTCACCCTAGATCATATAAGGCAATGTAATTTCACCCAGTATTTCCCGTTACTTTCCTCAATGAACTATTCCCCTTTCTCAATCAAATATACCAGGCTTTGCCTTTGTTGTACCTATTACCCCAAAATCATAGACACCAGTAATTTCACCCAGTATTTCCTAATTTCACCCAGTATTTCCTCTCATATTTTCCTCGATTATATACCCCAATGTTTACCCTTGTTGTGCCTATTCACCGAAGATCATATATAATTCAATGTCATGTGTACGTGTACTCCAGTAATTTCATCCAGTATTTTCCCCTTATCGTCCTCACTGAAGCATCCCGATATTTCCCCTCGTTGCGCTGCTTCCCCAATATCATATAATCTAATGCCATAGTAATTTCACCCAGTATTCCACATTAATTTCCCCCTTTCAAATATCCCAGTATTTTCCTCCGTTGTGCCTATTCACCTATAATGATATAACCCAATGCCATATAAACGCCATTTCCTCGATCAGATATTTCTGGATTCCCCAAACTTGTCCCGATTTACCCAAGATCCTATATACTGTCATATACAGTAATAATTTCAACCAGTATATCCCCTTATTTTCCACGATGAAATATCCCAGTATTTAGTCTCATGCCACCTATTCACACAAGATCATATCATCCAATGCCATAGTAATTTCAACCAGTATTTATACATGTATACCAGTATATCACTAAAATCAATAAGGTCAATGCACTACATGTATACATAGATGGCGTTAAAATCACCCAGTTTTCTCCAAATTTGTTTTAATCGCATATCCCAGTATATTTATCTTTCTTGCCTATTTCCTTAAGATTCATTTAATCCTCTCTATCAATGTCATTTAGACACCAATAAAATGAAAAATTTGAAAATCAATTTTCCTATTTCTAAGCTTAAACTTACCTTCACATACTTTTTGCTATCGTGTTCTTACGCGATTGCCTAATTGTAATATATTACCACAGAATAAAAATAGTCCCTGTACTGCCCCAATGCCCATGCGCGAGTACCCAGATTCCACGTGACCGACCACGTCACTTCCTTCTTCCCCATTCAACGCAGTGTGAATAACCCATCAGCGGGGAGGCTGGGAGGGCCATCACAGTATGTGAAGGTAAGTTTAAGCTTAGAAATAGGAAAATTGATTTTCAAATTTTTCATATTTCTTGCGCTGTTAAACTTACCTTCACATACTTTTTTGCTAGAATACTATAGCAGGACGGAGGGAATGAGTGGTCGGAAACAAAAGGACCCCGAGCATAAGCGAAGGGGAGTACAGGAGTCAGCGAAGTAATCAAAGACCATAAATGTATAATAATGACGATACGGTCCTTGATATACTCATCCGGCCTATAGTAACTACAGGCCCAGTGAATAAAGCTGACATACACTAGACCCAAAAATCTCACCCCCCCTCCCCCCTTCTTTTTGAAAAATTGGGGAGAGCAAGATTACTTACCAAATTACAAAATGGTAAAACCACAAGAAGGTCTAGTGCATAGAGCAGGCATGGGAATTGTAACCACAGGAAAGTGTAAAATCTACTTCAAAAAGGTCTGAAATTTCAAAATTTTGATAAAAGTCTGCAATCAGCCTTATTGAAGAAAATTTCCATGCCTGATAGATATGGACGAGTGACCAACAGCCTGGGCACCACAACGGTCCCAGGGTATAGCAATCCCGTCTTAACAACATCCAATCCCATAGGTGGTGACAAACAAACGTATCGCAAACCTCCAGATACGGTCCTAAAACGTCGTCCACAGTCTCCAAAGGAAACAGGATGTCAGTACAGCCCTGAACTGATGAAGCAATACCAACGAGAGTGAAATAGCCTCCGCAGGTATGTCCGTGTACGCCAAACGAGAAGTTTGGAAAGCTAGGAAGAACATATATAATATTTCCTGCTAGAAGAGGGACCGAAACCGGCACAAAACAAAACACGTGTTTGTACGCGAGAGCTCTAATCAGGGCCCATAACTCTGCCATGATTTCAATTATAGACTGCAGAACAGAGTCGGAAGACGGACTCCGGAAAAAGCCATAAGGAGACATAAACCAAAGACAAATCCGTAAGAGTAGAACCTGTAGATATGCCGGGATGACGAAATCCGGTTCATACTCCATGAATCACACGACAGTGCATAAAATAACGAAGTCTGGGGGAAAAAATGACTAGGTGTTAGAGCCCATCAGCTGCACTAAGACCTAGACAATAGTTTCCCGTGAAGTATC
>JAVTVY010048591.1:0-23759 GCA_036873755.1 Hanleya hanleyi | reverse complement strand
TGGCATCCACTCTCTCCGTATAGCCGTCATTATCAGGACTCGCTTCCATCTTGCCTGGGGTATCTCAGTAGAACAACGGGGCTGTCAAATACGACTTTTTAGCGTCACGCCCGTAGGATAACAGTGTTTCGATGTAGGCTCGGTACGGGTACGTGTTCGTCGAAGCGCTCACCAGTTTATCACTCAGGGCTATATCCACTTGCTGGAATAGCGAATGAAGCCAGAGATTCACTGGACCCATGGGTGCCTCTGCTTTCAGGACTGTCCCATCTTTATTGGTGATTTTAGCTTTCACATATAGGTACGTATGGGCTAAATCCAGGTAGGTCGTATCTGCGTTGGTGATGGTGAATTCAATGGGGCCTGTGGCTGTAATGCAGATGTTCCACCCACTGACCCTCTTCGGCACTGGTCTGAGTAGGTGGGACGGTCCATAAATCAAATTCACTGTTGGTAGAAGGACACGACTCGGCATGGATGAAAGCCATCTTTAAGAAAAGATATCCTTTGTCTTCTTCGATGTGCGTCGTCGCTGGGTCGGTCGTCGACTGGTGCGTGGTCTCGGTGGTGCAGGTCTTTTATTCCCTACGGTGCGTTGTGCTTTGGTGACCAAGACGCCTCCTGCTTCCCTGGCGCGACGTTTCAGTGCTTCTTTGGGTGCCGCACCGCCCAAGACATCACCCGCGACTTGCAGTCCACTGCGCACCGCTTGTTTGCCGATCGCTTTGACCCTACGCGTCACCAAGGGCAGGAACGTTTTGACGATGCTGCCGAGTATGTTCCCCAGCCCATGTCCTCGTTGCATGCGTGTACCCGCAAAGACAGGAAAGTTACCCCCGGCCTGTTTGGTGTAATGATCGACGTAACTGGCTGTATGGCATTGATAAGGCACCTTCATTATGCAAAGGGAACCGCTCGGACTTGACGGAAATGAAGTGTCAGCACCACTTTTCCTCGTTCGAATGCCACCGGTCGTCCCGTGTCGTCTCTTATATCGATGACGATGGAGCTAATATCGGTATGACTGACCGGTAGATACACGATATGCCTGAAACTGTGGGTGACCTGAGCTCCATACGTGCCTTTCACCGGGCAGACGCGCAGTAGAGGTACGTTGCTGTCGCCGACAATGTGTGCATCGACCACGTTCGAGTAGACGTACAGGCCATACATACCACCACGCATGTCCATCGGGATGTGGCCTATCTCGCCGGTGGGGCCAGCGTACCCCTGGTAATTGAAACCCAGCATTTGCTGTAGGGTAGCACTGAGTTCGACACTCACGTTGGGGCTGAGCGTGAGATTGGCCTTGTCGTTGTGTGCGTTGTAATCGAAGTCCACATGATTTTTGAAGGGGAAAGATTTGATGGGTTTTGAAGTATTCGTGACGTCTCGTAGAGACTTATAATGCATCAGACTTCTCAGCCCACCCATGAACTCCTTGGGGGTATCGTATTGACCTTCGGGTAGTTTGAGTCGAGTTTCTTGTCCTTCGTAGGTCACCTCGTACCATACTTCATTGGCTCGCACGTTGTACCACGAGTAAGGGTATTGGATATCCACGAGTCCACATTCCCAGCGTCCAGGTAAATGCAACGGTTGCGGTAACTGGGTCACGTACTTGGTCAAGGTGTTGTCAGGAAACACATCAGCCGAGCTGTTACTGGGTAGGGTGAGGTAAAACATGATGACTGAGCTGTCCTGCTGCTGCTGTTGGTTTTAATACTTCTCCCAGCCCTTGGGCGCTAATCGTCGTGATGGTCGCGGTGATTTAGCTCTTGTTGGTTTCAGGTGGTGGCGTGGTAAAAGGGGTGAAAACGTAGGTGCCCGCCGTGGTGGTGATTTGGGTGGTGACTCCGGTTCCCAAGGTTCTGGTGGTGTACTCACATTCTGCATAAAGGCCCAGCGCTCGGGGTTCCCCACCAATTCCTGTGGTACATGCATGTCTTTCAAGCCTTGAGCGAAGACCTCCCATCCTCGAGGATTCGTGTGCGTCCTGCGTTGACGCATCAGGTCATTCACTAAATCCGTCATGTGGGTCCCGGGGACCACCTGATTCTGTACCAGGAGTTCGCCTTTATCATTCCAAGTCATGTTAGCATTCTGTTTCATCCGTTGTAATACCAGGCCAGCTTGTTTCTTGAACGAGGCAGGTACACTCTTCAGGACTTCGTCTTCCACCCACTGTGGAGCTGTGGAAGGTACCCCACCCGGCTGTTGGAACGGTGCTGAGGTCGGCGGTGTGTCACGTGGTGATGGTGGTGGTGGTGGAGCAGAGAGGGTTTTGTATTGGTCCATGAACGTCATGTACCGCTGAAGCGTCTCATTGTACCGTTATACTTTCTCACTATCGCTTAACCCCGGTCTCTGTAAGATCTGTTGCATTTCTCCATCGAGGGTGTTTATCGTCTTCACCGTAGAAGGGACAGGGTAGGGCGATTGGAGGTTTTGAAGGAGCCGAGGTTCGACGAGGACCATTTTTTCGTGTGGTTCATTGTCGGCCGAAGAGTCCACCCAATACTGGACCCAACACGGAAGCGGCCAACGGTGCTAAGATAGCCCCGAGAAAGCCGCCTTGCTGTAACACCTTTTTCTTTTGTGTTTGAGACACTCGCTTCTGGACTAAGGTTCTTAGACCTGTCTTATGCTTGGCCAACTTGGTCTTCTGAGCCGGAGTCAGTGGTACGTTGCCTTTTAAGATATTGAGTCCAATCTCGCACAGACAGCACACGAGAGCAGGGTCGGCACCGCGTACAATGGTTCGGACTAACTCGGGTGGGGCCGTCTTCAATACACGGAGCGTGGGAGCGTGCTTCCGTACTCGCGCAGACATCCTGTACAGCTAATGCTAGAACCCACAATTCTGCTCTTTTTATCTACTTCAGAGACAAAAATCAATCCTGCTGTGGTATTCATTCTTTTTTATTATCCCCATCATCAAAACACACACACCCCAGCTGGGGGAGCCACTGTAGGTGTGTTTACATTATTTTTGCATGTACACGTGGTGAGTCTCTCCGGGAAAGATGCCGGTCAGTAGTCGAAGGTGGTCGGGGGTGGCTTGCTTCAGGTCGAAGAGCATATACCCGTGCTGAGGGGTTGTCGCATCTTTAAAGGCTTCCAATGCAAACGGTGTGCGGCCGGGGTATATCTGTCTCGCCAGGTGCAGCAGTTGAGTGGTATCTCTCGGGTTTTTGAAGACCACCATGTAGTGGGCATTTAAGCTGATGTTCCGATGTTCTTTGTTTTTACTGAACAGATTCTGCACAATGTAGATGATGCTGAGCCGTCGATGATGGCTGCCTTTGGTAAAGAGTTGGGTGACCCGCGCATCCGTCTCCGCCATGAGATCATCCAGAACCACCAAGATGTCGGGTTCCAAATCGGCCAGGTTGGGTAGGCCTTCCACGAACGTGATGTGGGGCATTGCTGCATACGCTTCCTGCCATTCTCCGTAACACCACACGACTCTGGCAATGGGTGGAGTGATCATGCTGTCGGCGTGTTGAAGGAGCTTCCTGACGAAGTGCGTTTTGCCGGAGCCCGTCGGTCCTGCGATGACGCAGGTGAAGGGATGCTGCCACCGAGGGTCCATGGTTGGAGGTGTATCCGCTGTCGTGGTAACCCGCTCTTGTAAATTTGGTACGAGTGAACTGGAGTGGTGGTGGGCACAACGTCGGTTGTCGTTGTCTGTTCACGTTCAGGAATGATGATGGTGGTGATGGGTACAACGTGGGTCGTCGTCGTTGTCGGTTCACTGTGAGGTATGAAATCCGGTGGGTCTTCAGACGTAGTGGGTGTTCTTGGTGTAAGTGTGGAGCTTACACTCGTTGTGGCTTGTACACGAGGTGTGGTGGTGGTGGTGACTGGGCTGGATACGACTGGTGCTCTCTGTAGACCGGATTCACTGATGGCTGGTGTTCTCAGTTGGTTAAGTAACGTGCTGACATAGGCTACGTCGTAAAACACACCTCCGTACAACACACTCAGCAGGGTTAGCACTAGTACACCAAAGACCACTTGCACTTTGCGCGTTTTGGAAGACGCTGTGTTCAGAGACTGTGTAGTAGTCTTGCTGTGATTTTACGACAGGCTGTAATTCCATCTCGTAAAACGTGCCTAGCAACGGTTCCCCTTGAAGATCTTCCAGTTCATAGACTCGCCGCTGTCGGGGTAGGCGCCGTTTAATCAGGAAGTGCTCATCGCTCCAGTTGGGCAAGTAACTTTTCTCGAACTTGCCCTTGACTTTACTGATCCGTACAGGGTCCCCGACCTTGAACATCTCCTTCGGTGCTGGTTGCGATGGCCTGGGGTACAAGACACGCCGGACTTGGGCTTCATTGCGTTGGGTCACGGTAATGGGGGCTCTCTGTATACTTCGATGATAGGCTCGATTGTAACCCCTCACCAGTTTCGGGAGAACATCGATGTACCGCCTTGTATTCTTATAGGTGAAATATTTATACATGCGACCTTTAAATGTCCTGTTGAACCTTTCCACCACGGATGTCTTGGTCTCGTTGTACGTATGGAAGAAAAACACCTTCTGGGCTTTCAGAAAGGCTTGGAACGGTCTGTTGAGGAATTCCGTGCCTTCGTCGGTTTGCAAATACAAAGGTTTGCGCCCGGTCTTGAAGATGTCTTTGAACGCCGCTATGAGATTCGCCCCCGTTTTCGTCCGGATGGGTACCACCCACGCATACTTGGATAGGATATCGATGCACGTCAAGATATACCGATTCCCATCGTTGTGTTTGGCAAAGGCGCTCATATCGACCAAATCCGCTTGCCACTGGGCATCTATTCCTCCCACGATGATCCGGTTCCGTAGAAAATGGCGACGGACAGCTCGATGTAAGGTATAGGTGTCTTGTTTTCTTAACCAATCTCGGACTTGAGCACGTTGTATCCCCTGGGGTTTGGCCGCTCGATAGAGAGCCGACAATGCACTATAGGCCGCCGGACTGTCGGGACTGTAGTATAAGTTATCCAACACCTTCTCCCAGCGCTTCATGGTGACACAATGATGATGGACCCGGAGAGTATGGTTTATTTATAACAAGTTTCTACCACCGTTGTGTTGACTCAGTTCAGCCGGGTAATCAATGGCATCGTCGTCGGGTTCATGACTAGACAGTTGTTCATGGGGTTCAGCCAGCGCGTCCTCAATAGCACGAGCCCACCCCAACTCGTCTGATGATCGTTCGTCCGGTGTAAACAGCTGGTCCACAATAGGCACCACTTTCTCCAAGGCTGTCCACAGATCGGGGTCTAGGGTGAAGCCTCGCGTAGGGTCTTGGTAGCGGCCCAGGCGTGCGAAGAAAGGCCCACGGTATACGTAGATGGCATTGTCTATGTGGATGAGGTGTCCATCGAGCTCGCCGCTCAACACCCGTTTAAATTTGGTCCAGCCGTCACGAGGCAGCGTCACCGTAGTGGATGTGGACTCCGGATCCCACCCACAGACATCCCGGTCTTCCACCAGGGTGACTTTATCTTCATAGACGTGTAACCCCACCTGGGGTGTAAGGGGCAGGATGGCTCGTAGGACGGATGACATGCTTGCTCCAATGTCGAACGGTGAATGACACACACTCTGTCTGACCCTGGTATTTATAGTGTCAATACCACAGCGCCAGGGTCAATAGGGCACAGACTAGTATGAGGCCAACCAGCCGGTGCTGGTTCCGGCGTGAGCGCTCGTGGTCCATAGCCCGAGCATCAAGGATGGCTGTCATAGTCCAGTAGTGGTGAGTGATGGCACGCCTCTCCATCGAGTGCACTCTGTGGAGGACCGCTTCTGTGAACTCGTTCAGGATCTGGCGTCGTCCCTCGTTGTCGTCGCCATCTGCAAACATGGACCGGACCACTGCTCGGTAACCCGTGAATGAATTCACCACGGTGGCATACTGTAAAATGCGAGTCGCATGGGGCTGGATCTCCGCCATGGCTCTGCAACCGTAGAAATGAAGGTGTGGGATCCAGAGGGACGTGTTTTATAGACCAGATGTAGCTCTACGGGTGTAGTCCGTGATACGCAGTATTCTGATGGGTTATGTGGCTCCTATAGAGATAGTACTTCATCGACCATGGGGATTACTTTTTCCAAGGCTGTCCATATGACTATAAGTTCTATGTAGCGCGCTGCGGCCGGGGGAAACCCCCCAGCCATGGTGTACATTCCGTGGGACTACTTTTCTGCCCGCGGAGGCAGACCACATCACCACCAGACCGCATCACCGCGGAGGAATACATGGAACTATTTTTGACCTGCAAAGGCTATCTATTGTCCCGGAACTATAGCCTAGACAGGTCAGTCATGCCTTGATCACGTGATCGCCAGATGACCTTGAGTCAACAATAAGGAATTTCAACTTTATATACTACTTATCAACCCACACATTATTATATTACGTATTTGTATGACATTTATATAACAAATTTGATAGATGGCATTTGACGGATGTTGATCGCGAATGTTAACCTATTTGTCAACCGTATATGCTAAACTCCTAGCTGACCCTATTCTCCTGTCTGACCTGCTCTGTATTGATCGTGTGTGACGCACGTGGACCGTCTGCACAAGAGGCCCAGAAAGGGGGAGAGCTCAAAGTCGGCTGCCGTTCCCGGTATATCAAGTTGTAAGGTGTGTGCTTCATTGCATCAGATTTCTTCATCGCTACTAATTCTTTTCGTATGGGAAAATAATAGTCTCCAGGTCCAGATGGCTTTTTATGCACACCAAATGACCACCCGGGATATTTCTGGCAGGCCGTAACTGACACAGTCAACATTTGAAACCTCGGCATAATATTGTCGTTTCAATTTAATTTATTACACATCTTGCGGTGTTCTGAATGCTATATTCGTCATATTTATTATTTGGTGTCAAAAATGAGCCATCTCGGAAAGCCCCTTGAACAGATGTACATATAACGTTGATTTTATTATTGTATTTTGATCAATAAAGCTCTGAAGAATCACATGATCGATTAAAAATCTGTAATAAAGCTCTGAAGAATCACATGATCGATAAGAAATCTGGACTATACAGTCTACATTTCTCAAGCATTATTTGTTTGTGCATTAAAACATGAAGATCACAAACATATAGCATGTTCGAGAAAGATGTCGTATATTTATTATTATCATCATTAAATTCCACCTTATATGAAACAAACTTGAAATGATTGAGGTGTTCACATCGCACGGCGTAATAGTATAACCCCTCAGAGCCCCTCAAGCCAAGCCTTGACAGGCTCTCCTTTGATATTTAAATTGTCAATGGCTACATTGTTTTGAGTCCTGACTCCTCTCATCAGTGTAACAATATGTGTTCACATTTACCTGGAGGTGTGGGATATCTTTGCAAATGAAGTGTTTAGTTTATTTTTAGCATAACCTGTGAAGTTCCTGTACAGCATATTTGTTTTAATAGTCTTGCCACGCTTCACAGCTTGTCCTTCAGAGCAAACTACATGAAATGGGAGAATCCAAAGTCAAGATAGGGGTGTGCGGGATGGCTAGGTTACCAGCAGAGGGAATTACACTGTAGCACTCCCTGTTAACGTGCAGCGTGCAAGTTTCACCCAGACTAGAAATGACACTTATTCATATGCAAATGAGATCGTGTGTAACAACATAGAACGGACTGCCTGGGGAATACTTCATATCGTGTACTTTGCCCCTTCTGAAGCCCAGATTCACCAGCAAGAGGGAATTGTAGGGGTTTCAAAATAACGTTGCAGTATTACGGGTTTTTGTGTTAATTAATGTGTGGCCCCTGTTCGTCCCGTATATAATTTTCACAACACACTCATTCAAACTTGTTCTATCTTGGCTTTGAAGGTTTTTAATGGAAGAAAAAGAATGGAATATCCTTTGTAGCATTGTGATCGTTTCACGAGCGCTGAATTGAAGGGTCGACAACAGCATTTTTATCGAACCGGCCGGTATCAACGGCGGATTTTGGATAGCCAGCGAAAACGACTTGTAACAAAAAAAGCCAACACACGTATTTTCTTATAGAAACAAAGATCAATTAACAGTTCTCTATTTTACAACATTCAGTGATTTCAGATAATTTAAGATAATATCTCCAGGTGGCGACAAAACACTGAAGCCGTGACGGGGACAAGTATAGGCCCCTAACAGAGAAACAATTCTATCATTGTCCTTCCATATATCATCCGTTTATTAAACAAAATCGCAGACATCGGACACACCACGCTAGGTTTTACAGAATGCACTGAATACATGTATATAAACAATGCAAAGCACATGGCAAGTTACAATAAATTCTAGGCCGCGCTGCGGGAAAGTAGATTTGACCAGGCGCATTTTATAATAGTAGCGTCGCAAGGCAGGTTTCTGTATGTTATTCATTTCTGCTCGCGAAAATGAACCTGCGAAAACGAACGTGCAAAAATGAACGTCAGAGTGCATTCAAAAATGAACGTTCTAGTGTTCATTTTCTGACGCTGCTCTGTAAAATGAACGACCTGACGCATGCGGAAATGAACGACCCCCTGTTCAAAAATGAACACGTTCACGTCAAAACTTTTGACACGCTGCGGGAAAGTAGATTTAGTATTACGCATCGTAATAGGAAAAGAGGTAATTTTTCCTGAGACACAAACCAAGCCATTTCAATTGCAAAATGAAGAGTTAGGTTCCGCGTTGGTCTGATCACAAGCAATTAATCTCTCCGGGACGGTGAAAGTAAACAACCTTGGGGGACATATTACAAGAAAATGACCACTGAAAATTCATGGATAACAGCTAATTATTGTCTTTTGACATTTGTTTGTATGTAAAAATGAGCACGTGGTATGGATGTCATGAATCGTTAAACCTCTCAAAACGATGTTAATCCTCACTTTCCCATTTTTATGACCGATCCTAAATGTATATACACCGGCCATCTGAGAATAGCCTGGACCGTTTAGGAATAAAGTGGCGAGCCACAGCTGTCCTGATTATTATTGGTTTGCAACATGCAACATGCCAAATACATCGAGAGCCATCAAACAAGGACGATGTGCGTTTGTCTTCCCGGAGTATAATACCAGATGGAATTCAACGCTGTAATTTTCCTAGAATGAACTATAATAATCCGGGAGACAGACAATGCCTCGAAATCCCGGTGAAGTTATCTCAAACGATCAGTCGGGACGGCGAAAAGGAACGCTGGTGAGCTCACTAGCTTCGCTGTAGATGACGTCAGTCAGGAATCCGGAAGTCAACATTGGGAATATGCAGATGAGGAACAGTGAACTTTGCGGTCGTCGTATGAATTAACTAGAGAGAGTTGGAAGCTGAAATTTACCAGTTACGTCCGTTATGAATTATGGTTTGTTCCTCCATAGCCATATTTATCCAGCGAAGTCCAGATAAACTGATCGGGGGAAAGTGTGTTAATTTGACAATAAAGAGGGCGCTGGCATCGTCGACTTGTTTCTACCTTTATCTGCAGGAGAACGTTCTGTTTCTACCTTTATCCACAGAAGAGCGGTAGCCCTATATAAGCCAGGCTCCCGCGGAAACGAGGCAGACCAGCAGAAACTTTGAGGTGAGAACACGCACAATTGTATCGGGGAGAAGAAATCCAATACATTGCCGGGCCGGAGAAGGGCCGTGATCAGGCCGCCGAATTCTTGCCGCCGCCGGGCCGGGACCAGGCCGCCGAATTGAAGAAGTGCCGCCGCCGAATCCTATAGCATCATAGCATACATTTAAACTCACTTACATTCACACGTCCGGGCTGTGTTTACTCTACTCCGATCTCTACCTGTCTCAACCGTAATGCACAGTTGTGCGGGTATTGCACTGGGAGATAGGGTATAGACACTTATCGTTAACGGTTATTTCTAACACTACCTGATCCTCGTCCGTAATGCACAGACGTGCGGGTTTAGCTCTGGGAATTAACTAACGGCGTTAGTGTTGATAGCATGGCCATACCTTAGCCGCATCTCTACTTGACTCAACCGTATTTAACAGTTGTGCAAGTACGGCCCTGTGGTTAATGGTAACGATTAAGCTGTATCCGGTAGGAGACGCTCGTCTCTGTGAAGAGGGTACAGCTAAACCAAATCACAGTTCCTACATAAACAATTACCCATGCACACACGTACTTAAACACACAACCTACGGGTTGAAATACATTCATGCTAACACTCACAAACTATAGGCCCAGGTCTAGAGTTTGATATATATACACGTACCCAGTAAATCGTACCATAAACGATTATCCATTCACGCCCCCATAAGCATACGGTCTCTCACCACCCTGTACATACATAGAGTAATTCACGGCCAATCATAGATTAATACTGTCTCATACAGTAGTATATAAAGGAGGAATCCTTGACCGATTGCCCAGCCATTGCGGATGACCATGCAGTAGTATAGAAAGAGGGTTCCTAGACCAGATGACCATACAGTAGTATATGAAGAGGGTTACTAGACCAGGTGCCTACCCATCCACCGTGTGTTATCGATGTCCGATCCTATGTGGACCGTGTAGCCGTGAACTCTAGCCTTGATGATTCGTCCTTGGAGCCGGGCCGCGGAGTGAGTCGCCGTGAGCGGGGCCGCTGAAGCCTGGGGGTATATTCCTACGAGGGGTGCCGTCTGCTGCTGTGGTGAGCCGCGCAGTTGAATAGTCCTGCGGTGTTACAGAGAGACGGGCCGGTACCGTAGAAGCCTTTGTACTGTGATAGTACTGTCGTGCCCAGGCCGTCCGCATCCATTGACAGTTACCAACGCTTGGAGGGGCCAGGTCGTGTAAGACGAGACACGACGACTACGAGAAGTCCATACAGTCCGAGTGAAGAAGACCGAGGGAAAGAAGATACACGCCGGACATAACCACGGGAGGGCCAGGTCGTGTAAGACGAGACACGACGTCAAGTCCATCCATACGGGAGTGGACGAAGATCTGGGGAAGGAAGATAGACGCTGGACCCTACCACGAAGATCTGGGGAAGGAAGATAGAAGCTGGACCGAACCACGAGAGAACCGGTCGTGACCAGACTGTGGCTGTAACCAGGCCTGATCGCGATGTAGCTAGGGCTATATAATTTTGTATATATTTTCTATTATATTGAAGTTCGGTTAAAGATAACTATAAGAATACAGGTAAATCCAAATCATAGATCAGGGGTCTTCTTTGCAGGGATTGTACGCTACCGCGATCTGAATCCTGTATACCTGCTCAAAGAATTATATGTCAGTATTGCATTAATTTGCTTTGGTTGTCATTACAGGTCTTCCTTTCCAACCTCCTTGATCCAGACAAGGTGACAGGTTGACTCGAACTCTCTCGTTGGCCAGGATCAGTGCCCGAGTGCGTTCCCAGTAGCCTGACAGTTTGTCTTGGGGACCTTGCGCACTCTGTGGATCTGAAACATCCATTATCCCACGTATAGAAGTGAAAACGTTTCAACTGGTGGCAGCGGTGGGATGGCCAACATCTGGGAGACGAAGGAAAGGAGACCAAGCCTGGCGGATAGCATGGATCCGGACCAGACAACCATGAGTATGGCTGGAGATTTCGGCGCCGAGTTACGACAACCGGGAGCCCGGGGCCAACTATCTGACGGAAGAGGAGCCCGACCGAAGTTCTCCACGACGCCGAGTCCATGGGAACGACGTGAGACGGGAAGAGGCGTGGCTTCCGGACGATCAACCACGGCAACACTGGGGCACGAAAATCTTCTTGATTTGTCCACGCAGGAACTAGAATCGGTGCCGTTGGCACCACCGGCTGACCTGACGCCTCAACCTTCAACGGTGATTGCTACTGAAGATCGACCAACTAGTAGAGGGTGTGAGCCAGAAGACGTGCCGCCTGACGTTGACCTGAGACGAGAGGTAGAAGACCATCGTAGCGCCATCCACGTCTTGTGTACATCGATGACCTCCATGATGGGACAGATGTCGACGATACTGAGAAATCAAAGTGCCGGTGGCGAGATGACTCAACCGAATGTTGAAGATTACAGTCATTCTGGGCCGGCCGGACTGGAACGGGCTCGAGACGGAGCCGCATCGGGGACGACGTCGAGGCGAGATGAATCACTGCCAAGAAGACACCGGGACGAACCACCTTCAGTTTCATGGGACCTTCCGTTACAGACGTCCACGCCCATGGGGGAACCTAGACGGCCGAAGACGACGATGGTGAAGGCCGCTACCTACGATGGTACCACGCCATGGCGGGATTATTTGGCTGACTTCGGGCACTGCGCCGTGATCAATGGATGGACCTACCAACAACAGGGTCAATATCTGGCCGTCGCTTTAAGGGGGTCAGCGCAACAGGTGTTGGCCAGCCTTAAGTCTGCACCAGGAAGTACCGACTACGACCGCTTGAAGGAAGCCTTGGAGAAGCGCTTTGCCCCGCCAAATCAGATGGATATGTACAAGGCACAGCTGAGGTCTAGCCACCGCGAGAGGGAAGAAGATCTTCCGGGCTTGGCTCAAGCACTAATCCGCCTGGCACAGCTGGCCTATCCCGACGCCGGAGACGATGTTCAGGATACCCTAGCCAAGGATCAATTCCTGGACGCCATCGGTGATGAGCTGGGATTTCAAGTCTGGCAGACACGACCCAAGAACTTGGATGCGGCAGTACATGCGGCTGTGGAACTGGAAGCATTTAAGAGATATCGTCGACATGAAACATGGGCAACAACCAGAGCTGTTCATGCCGAGAAAAAGATGGGAACGGAGACTCAGCATCTGAAAGAAATGAAGCGGTTATTGGAACAGATTCTGCGAGACACTGAATCACCGCGACAGCAACAACCACAACGATACCGGTCGAGATGGGGGCATAGGAGTGGCCGACAACGACCATACGGTAACCGAGACTGGACACCAAGGTGCTGGACATGCGGAAAACATGACCACTATCGAGCGACTTGCCCTGAAAGCCGTAGACGAGATGGTTCCCGACCGTCGGATCTACCAAAAACGTATTTGGCGGCATCCACGTTTCAACTGGTGGTGGACGATACAAGAACTTTTCCTCACAGTTACAAGCCTGGTGATCAGGTTTGCTTGAGAGGGTCTTTTATTGTGAAAGAAGCCATGACTGATGTGACATATCGTGTCGCCGACGAGGCGGGTGGCATCCGTGTATTCCATCGTGATCTTTTAAAGCCCTTCTACCCCAGAGGGACGTCGGATAGTGATACCATGGAGTCTGCGGAGAAGGATGATGATGTCGAATCTGAGAACGACCCGGAGCCCGCGACGGTCTTTCCACGTCCGGTGGAGCATCCAGCCGCAGTGAGATCTCCAGCACCTCGGCAGACGAGTGGTCGGAGAACCCGGCGTCCTCCAAGATTGGCAGATTACGAGGTTGGATTACCACCGGATCCTCCTGTTGAAGACGAGTCGCCACTTCCGGAAGAGCAGATGGCCTTGCCGGAGAGGTGGAGTCCTCCACGAACGACTCGTGGACGTCGTATCCAGCGACCGGGGTGTTTTAATGACTACGTTTTAGCCTGCCAGTGGACAGGAGATGCACGACCGTACGGTCGGAAAAATACGGTTGATGACCGTGATCGTCGAGGGATGACCTGTGGTGCAGGGCTGGCATCGAAGTACTCCTGTGGGCGATTCTGAGGCTTTACTGCCTCAGATGCATGATGCAGACTCCAGCAAGAGACAGCTGTGGCCTGCTGTGGACCTGATGTCCACTGCAGGTGACGACGACTTGGCCAGAAAGTCAAGAGGACCGTCGTCTTGTAATTCTGATGTATATACGCTGTACATATGTTCTGTTCTGAACACCCGTGCTGCTGGTGGCGTGGCGAGAGCCATGACGAGGGCGTCATGATCTTCGAAGGCGGGGGTAGTGTAACGAAAGTGCAGGTTGACAACGACCCCTTTCATAAATCACAGCTTCTGAATGTTACGTGACTATGTGAAATCGAAAGTTACATTGTGTTTATGTGTGCGGTTGACTTACCTGATGGAATTCAACGCTGTAATTTTCCTGGAATGAACTATGATAATCCGTGAGACAGACAATGCCTCGAAATCCCGGTGAAGTTATCTCAAACGATCAGTTGGAACGGTGAGAGGGACCCTGGTGAGCTACTCGCTTCGCTGTGGATGACGTCAGTCAGGAATCCGGAAGTCGGTTCCAGTGAATATGTAGATGAGGGACAGTGAACTTTGCGGTCTTCGTATGAATTAACTAGAGAGAGTTGGAAGCTGAGATTTACCAGTTATGTCAGTTAGGAATTATGGTTTGTTCCTCCATAGCCATATTTATCCAGCGAAGTCCAGATAAACTGATCGGGAAATGTTGTAAGTGACAATAAAGAGGGCGCTGTCATTTTCGACGTCTGTCTCTACCTTTATCCACAGAAGAGCGGTAGCCCTATATAAGCCGGACTCCCACTGAAACGAGGCAGACCAGCAGAAACATCGAGGTGAGAGCACACGCCAAATCATTTGGGGAGAAGAAATCCAATACCTTGCCGGGCCGGAGGAAGGCCGCCGCCGAATTGGAGAAGTGCCGCCGCCGAATTTGTGCCGCCGCCGAATTTGTGCCGCCGCCGGGCCGGGACCAGGCCGCCGAATATTATAGCATCATCATTGCATACATTTACACACACTTACATTCACATGTCCGGGCTGTGTTTACTCTGCTTCGATCTCTATCCGCCTTCAACCGTATCGCACAGTTGAACGGATATTGCGCTGGAAGTTAGAGTATAGACACTTATCGCCAATGATTATTCTTAATCTCTACTGTACGCTAGTACAGGCTCAGCTCTGGGAATTAACTAACGGCGTTAGTGTCGATAGCATGGCCATACATTAGCCGCATCTCTCCTTGCCTTCAACCGTATCGCACAGTTGTTCAGGGATTGCGCTGTGGTTAGTGTATCTATTAAGCTATATCCGGAGACAGGAGATGCGAGTCTCTGTGAAGAGGACATAGCTAAACCAAATCATACACAGTTCCTACATAAACAACTATTCATGCACACATGTACTTAAACCACAACCCACGGGTTGAAATACATTCACGCTAACACCCACAAGCTATAGGTTCGAGCCTATAGCTTGATAAATATACATCTACCCAGGCAATCGTACGATAAACGATTATTCATTCACGCCTCCATAAGCATATGATCTCTCACCACCTTGTACATATATTGAGTAATTCACGGCCAATCATAGATTACTACTGTCTCATACAGTAGTATAGAGAGAGGGTTCATGGGCCAGCTGACCATACAGTAGTATAGAAGGAGGGTTCCTATACCAGTTGACCATACAGTAGTATAGAGAGTGGGTGCCGATTCCAGGTGCCCATACAGTAGTATAGGAAGAGGGTTACTAGACCAGGTGCCTACCCATCCACCGTGTGTTATCGTTGTCCGATCCTATGTGGACCGTGTAGCCGTGAACTCTAACCTTTATGATTCGTCCTTGTAGCGGGGCCGCGGAGTGAGTCGCCGTGAGCGGGGTCGCTGAAGCCTGGGGGTGTATTCCTACGAGGGGTGCCGTCTGCTGCTGTGGTGAGCCGTGCAGTTGAATAGTCCTGCGGTGTTACAGAGAGACGGGCCGGTGCCGTAGAAGCCTTTGTACTGTGATAGTACTGTCGTGCCCAGGCCGTCCGCATCCATTGACGGTTATCAACGCTTGGAGGGGCTTAGTCGTGTGAGACGAGACACGACGACGACGAGAAGTCCATACTACCCGAGGGAGGAAGACCGGGGGAAGGAAGACACACGCCGGACATAACCACGGAGGGGCCTAGTCGTGTAAGACGAGACACGACGCAGTGTTCATCCATACGGGAGTGAACGAAGACCTGGGGAAGGAAGATAGACGCTGGACCTTTCCATGAGAGAACCGGTCGTGACCAGACTGTGGCTGTGATCAGGCCTGCTCGCGAAATAGCTAGGGCTATCTATTTTGTATATATTTTCTATTGAACTTCGGTTAATCATAACTATAAGAGTACAGATAATTCATAGAGTAGGGATCTTCTTTGCAGGGATTGTACGCTACCACGATTTGAATCCTGTATACCTGCTCAAAGAATTATATGTCAGTATTGCATTAATTTGCTTTGGTTGTCATTACAGGTCTTCCTTTCCAACCTCCTTGATCCAGACAAGGTGACAGGTTGAATCGAACTCCCTCGTTGGCCAGGATCAGTGCCCGAGTGCGTTCCCAGTAGCCTGACAGTTTGTCTTGGGGACCCTGCGCACTCTGTGGATCTGAAACATCCATTATCCCACGTATAGAAGTAAAAACGTTTCAGCTGTATAAAATATTTTATGATATTTCGTTATCTATGAAAAACTTCAGCTGGTACGCGAGTTGATTCATAAAAATGTTATTAACCGCGTGTATTCATATTGTCCTAGTTATAGGTCATCGATCAGTCAGGCCGCAGGCCCCCCGCCCAACCAAGTAGTATTGGGGTCTTTCTGAGCCTATGCATAACCTCATGAGTAGAGAATCATGGACAAATTCGAAGTGACGCTATGTGAGGTACCAGAAAAATGATGTTTTCGAAATTTTTCTTCAAAATACTCGCTTTTCTGCGAGGAAAAATGCACACAAACTATTTTATTTCACATCAGATTATTATTTACTAATTTATTACGCAGTTTTTGCGAAGAGAAAACGAATAAAAAATCGAAAAAAAATGACCAAAAATCGACCGAAATGTCTTTTATGGCAATGACTTCACTGTAACATCATCAAAGCGGCCATGTTTTTACATTTTCTGGTAGAGATTGAACTTAGGGTATAGTGTTGTAAGTTTCAGTTCACTACCTGAAGGGATAATAAAATATTTAGGCGGTCGAAATGTCTCCCAGGCCTGCAAAGGCTAAAAAAATCCTAGGCCAGGTAGAGTGAAAATTATTACTCGACATGGTTGACGATTAATTTTTCATAATTAATTCCATTGTGAATATGAATATAGCAAGTGGCTTATATATTGCACATATCTCGCCAAGTAACACATGGTAGATTCCTGGGAAATGTTTCGGTGAACATTACAAAATATTATTACAGAAACGGTTTCGACGATGCTATTCAATCGAGCGACTTACTGGTTTATATCCAGTGAGACAATGGTGTGGCAAAATACTATCATAGTATATATGAACTATGGGGCTAGGATCCGTGGACTGTCTTATTCCAATGAACCCGAGTTTAGGGCCTGAAAAAACACACACATTGAACTGCGGCATTTATGGGGTGTTCCAAGTAGGAAGCAAGGCCAGGATATAAACTCTAAAATTTATATTTATGACTGAATAACAGTGATTTATATTGATATTCTCAGTTTATATTTATGACTGAATAACAGTGATTTATATTGATATTCTCAGTTTATACCTAGCAAGGGAGACCACAACATACTGAATGTTGAACTTGACATATCCACTTGATTTGGACTATAGTCACAGGACATTTTCACGTATAAAAACAATCCTTGATTATTTGACAGTAATTTTTCGGAAGAAAACTATCAACAGAATTTACAAACTACTTTGAAAAAGGCTGGACGAATTAGAACGTTACTCATACTATTCCACCCACTACGTCGTATATCGTGGAGTTCCCGGTCGTAAACATGACAAATGATCATTTGTATCATAAGGTCAGTCTGGATGGACATTCGCAAAGTAACTTCAATTTGGAGTCTGTGGGATATAATCAACCGTATTAGTATATGATCATCCATCCATCAATCATCGTCTTCATCGTGGCGTCAACATGTAGAAACTCGAACTAAAGAGGATAACACAGCCCTTGAGGGTAAACGACTGTTCGGACACCCCCAATGGGATAATTTTCGTCTTCTTGTATAAGATTTTTCAGACAGCATTACAGTCATGCATTTTTAAAAATAGATTTTGGTGCCAACTGGTATTTATCATTAGGATAAACATGATAGACATGTAGACGAATGTGCTCCGTGTAATATCACGAGAAAGTCAACACCTTCACTATTTCCTCGGTATTATTGCTACCGATGAAACTTGGGCTTGAAACCGAATAGAACACTCCCAGGAAAATAATTAAAATTGTATTTCAGGTTGAACGCAACAGATAACTGAGGCGGATTTTGCGATAGGAACAACATGCTATTGATCGGCTTCGATGAATACTGCTGACCGCTTCTCTTGCAAGAAACTAGCTTTTGCCTATATACATGTATATATATACTTATTTTATACCTGCTTGGAGCTTGTTAATAGTGTGTAACGAACTAGATACTTTGATTATAGACGAAGAACTTCTAAATGGACGTCGATTTTCTGCTGAATGACGGATCTGACGATGTAGTCTAATCTCCACATCCGAGTCAACCTATACCGGGAAACTTCGTTTGCTACTCTAGTAAAGTTTTCTGGAAGGTATTCTTTTATTTTATATTTCTTGACTCGAGCCTAGATGGATAAGACGAACTGCAAATGCTTATAAGAGGACACCATTTGGAATTTATTCTCGATTAATCATAACTCTCCGTCCATTTTGTGGTATAGGCATACATCACTCGAACCATGGGAAAAATGAATCGAAAAATTTTACAGAATTTCTATCAGTTCGTATCATTTTTTGAAGCCCGCTCTTTCTCACCCACCAATCGCTATTTAGACGATCTTCTCGATATGGATATATAATATAATCCCTATATAGGTGATGCCGGTGTGATGGCTAAGAGTGTCCTGGGGATTAGTGTCTCTTTTCATATCCTTTTCTGTTGCAACTAAGGACGGACACTTATCATCAATGTGGAGAAAAATGTCCTAGCTGGGCTAAAAGATAGGGGCCGGATATTCTTAGCTTCCACACCGGGAAGGAAATATATCCACCTTCACTGGATTTGAAGAAAGCTGGCGATACTTTAAGTGGGGAATTTTACTTTACATTTATCTCTATCAGATTGAAAAGGGTAAGCGCGACGACTCTATGACAAAGAGATCGTTACTCTCGTTACTGTGCACTTTATATTGACACAAAATGTGTATCACTGGTACACAGCCACTGTGGTAAAAATGCACATTCACATCACTGTGTACTATGTGGATGTTTTTTTCAATGTGCAGATATTATTCGTGATTATACAATGAATAATTCAATGACAAGTTACATATTTAGCAGAGATAACTTTCTTTCATTTTTTTTAATTCGTAATGCTTTCTCTCCAATTACGAGAAAGTGTATTGTTTAGATTATATCACCGCCAAGAGGATTTTTGTCGTTCTCGATCAGAGGCAAACTACATGTATTAGCGAAATTGAATTCCGAGACAGGCGAAACCTAAAAATACTTCTTCAGAGGGGGAATCCAGTTTAATTTCGAATGACCCCTCAGAGCGTAAAATTCCGATGAAACCATTTTGGAACAATAAGATGTTAATTTGACGATAACCTGCAAATATATCCACGAGCAATAAATAGTTGCACATTCATTCGTTTTAATGACAGAATTAGCTTGATTCAACATGCATCTGTGCATTCTTGACAGAATTTAGATTGATCTTCTCTGTACGTGGCCCTTAAATACTCATTTTCTCATGACACAACACTGGTATACATCTCACAAATCAATTAAGTAGTGACACAGTCGAATTTCAAGAGTTTCGCACTGATTGAATTTTCGATTGAATAATTACTTCTTAAACGATGTATCTTCGTATGTTTCTCCATATTAACCCGCTGTGACGCATAGAGCAGTAAATATAGATAATTCAGTCAACTAAACTGCTGTTGTAATCAGTCACATTCTTTTACATCATTTAATCCAAGAAAATCTCATTCGATGTCTCTAACACGATAGCATTGGACAGAAACAAGATAACCGAATTGTTCCCAAGATCTGATGGAAGATTTGTGAAAAAGTCCTTGCAATACCTTGATTTAGGAATCCTGCTGCATGAGCAATAGCAAACGTTGAATCGTTTCGACATATTCGTTCAGAAGTCAGGACTAGCGTCATTGTGAGGAAAAACAAAGTAAGTTCTCTTTTCAGATTCGATAAAGTATGACCTGACATATTCGGGCGTTCTTAAATGTGTCATATGTATTGCTGTAAATTTGACTCAATTTGCTTGATATGCGGAATTTATATCACCAAATATATGCAATAGGAGGGCCAATGTGTTGGGTAACAAATTGAGGTCAGAGGTCAAAGGTCACTACGTCCCAAAAATCAGGAAATCTTTGAAAATCTAGATTCAGTGTTATGGAATGTGAACAATTGTCATGAATACCTCCAAGCCATGTTAAAGAAAACAACCTATTCATTTTGAACGAATCCAGTTCTCGGTTGAGCAGTGTGTCTAAACTTTGAATACACCTTAACCCCATCAGGCCAGGGAGTAGGACAGTATGGCCCTCCTTCTACCAAACGTTGTACCCTATCACCGGAACGCCAAAATCTTCAGAGCTGACAATCGGTGACTTTGTAGTTCACCGTATTTTGAGCCTGTTTGCATTGCCCGCTGAGAAGATAACGGGTAAAATTAAAATAACGGCAATGCCGGGAACCAGAAAAGTGATGTCTTTATCATGTTTCTTCAAAATTCCCGATTTTCTCCGAGGAAAAGTGAACACAAACTATTTTAATTTTTATTATTTACTAATTTATCATGCAGGTTTTGTGAAGAAACCACATAAATAGAATATTCGAAAAATGTGACAAAAAAATCTACCAAAAATGTCATTTTAGAAAATGACGCCATCAAAGCTGTCATCTTGGATATTTTTACATTATATAGCAGAGCGTGACTCAAGGTTGTAGTGTGGTAAGTTTCTGCCTCGTATCTCGAAGGATAAGAATAAATACCTAGGCGGGACCAAAAATGACCCCAAGGCCGAGACAGGTCCCAAAAAATCCAGGCCAGGTTGCGTTAATATCAAATGGAAAAAACAACCGGTTAATTTTGACGTCAAGTCAAGGGTCAATGAATCCCCAAACAACGCAATGCTGTATTCTGCGAAAGCTAATTCACAGCGGGCAAAATACCTTTTAATGACGTTGAATTACTGTTAGGCAACGATTTGTAATGACGTAAAATAGGTTTGATTTTGAAAATTGGATCGGCATTGACCTTCCAATATTGGATGGACGTTAGATATTAAACAATGGATCGAACTTGACCTTCCAGCATCGGATGACCGTCGGGAAGATCGACGTTGAATAATAGTTGGTTAGTAGTTGAATTTCTCAATTAATTAAACAACGTTGAACTGGCAACGTTCAACCAAAGTCTGAAACCAATGTTGAATCTACGTTGAAATGACATGGGGAATATACTGGATTTACAAAGGGAGTCAATGTTACGTTATCGAAGTCAAGTAAATGTTGGATATTCGCGAAGAAACGACGTTGGATTGACGCTAAACCTCCTACGTTAATTCAATGTCGCACATCAAAGTTGAGCAGCTAGATATTGAACATAGACTCAGTTAGTTTCGGTTAATCATGTCCGAAACGTACGTTGTCTTATTATTGTTCAGTATAATAAAGAAATGAAATTCCTGTTCGCGATAGGTAACGTTATTTTTTGACATCGAATCACCAGGATTATTTAAACGTCGAGACGATAAATTAAGATGTGACATCGATTTGACGAAAGCACCAGTTCTACTTAAAATGACATTGTATGAACTATTAAAATTAGTTATATATATTCCTGTCCACATAAATGCCAAACAATTATACAGTGATTGATAGATACTATGGGAACTGTTTTTGTCTTGATCAAAGCCTATAAAATTCCAATATTCAGTTCAGTTTCAGTTCTTCCTGGTATGGCTGAACAGCATGCATTTAAATGTGCTAGGATTGGATTTTGTTTCACCTCTGGGAAATTTTCACCATGAGATTATCACCCATTATATTCGTCGACATTGGTATACAACTCACAGTCAACTATACATGAAAATAAGTCATCGAAGTAGATATTACATGGCGTCGGTCCTTGTAGCAAGCCTTGACTTACATCTTCTGGTGAATGAGGTGGCGATATAAAGGTACGTGTATTTGTACTCGAATGAGCAACATCGATGGCGATACTGCCGAGCTTATATATAATTACGAGCAATATGTAACATGATAAAAATATTTGTTCAGCAAATGGTGAGAGAGTAGTGTGCTACTATCTTTAGTTCCGAAATTAAAACCTGTCGATTTTCACTTCCGAAGCCTTCAGCTCTATTGTTAGCTTTAGATGGTATTGGGTCTACTACAGGAGGAGAATAGATCATATTCTTTATTTAAGTATGCAGAATGACAGGCAATTGTGAATTTTTTTTGTATAAGTACTTTGGTACCGGTATTGTACATAGTGTTACACATTATTTGCTACCTATTTCATAACATCGGCAATACGACTTACAGCTGACAGACTGAGGCTCTTCCTTTAGCTTTAAAAAAGCATGAGATATGCCATCGCTATATCCATTAAAACCACAAGCCTTAGAGCAAATTTGTTGTTATCAAGCGCAGATATCCAGTCCTCGAAGAATATCAATGAAAGGCTTTAACATCTATTATATAACTGTATCTGAATTACAAGCGTCTAGTCCGTCATTCATAATCCAGCCATCGTCCATTAGAGAATATCCGCGTCCATAATCCAAATTACAAGCGTCTAGTCCGTCATTCATAATCCAGCCGTCGTCCATTAGAGAATATCCGCGTCCATAATCCAAAGACCCATTCCATTTTCCACATAACAGTATTAGCACCAAATTCAAAAAGACAACCATAGTATACATAAACATAGGCTTGTTTCCTGCAAGAGAGAAGCGGTCAACAGTTTTCAATCATGCCGGCAAGACATCATGATGTTCCAAAAATATCAAATCCGTATCGCTGATCAGTATTCTTAATCCATAATATTCGTTGTAAAGTCGTCATCTAAAGAATGATGTATCTCAGTCACGCTTTTGATTGTGACTGTTCATATGAGTACCATGAGGATCTTGAAGTACATGGGTTCATACGGCCCCTAGCCCCGGGGTTAAGCGGAATTAGACACAAGTTACGAAACGTAGCGCCATAGATCTTGCACGCTACGTTCGTATTTTGCTATCAGCATGCGATATGTATCGCCAAATTTGAGAAACTTTGAGTGGAGGCGCTTGGTGGAATAACCCTGTTTTATAAGTTTCTGCAGCAATGTTTTGTGACGTTGATTAAAATCATCACATTTAACACAGGATCTAGCAAATGCTACTAAGTGAGATATGTATACGCCATATGCAGGTCCCACTGGAATATTACTATCCAGAAAGGGATAGTTTACGATGTCGAAATTGTAATCATCTCTTTTGTCATAAAGTCGACGAGAGAGAATGCCCGCTTCATTTTTATAGAGGTAGAGATCTAAATAATATGTGCCTGTAGGGCTATTTGTAGTTTCCTTCAAATTCAGTGAAGGTGGATATATATCCTTCACTGCGTCATTTATATAGCGATTATCCACAGCGAGAAGATCGTCTATATAGCGTTTGGTGAACGAGAAGGAACGGGCTTTGAATGGATCGGTTTTTGAAAGCACCTGCATATAGTCATATTCATAAGAGAACAGATACAGGTCGGCCAACAGGGGTGCACAATTAGTACCCATTGGAATACCTATATCCTGCTGATATATTGTGTTGCCAAATTTCACATAGATATTTTTAATGAGAAATTCAAGCAACTCTATAAACAAAGGAACATCCCATGAATGATATCT
>JAVTVY010048590.1:0-23704 GCA_036873755.1 Hanleya hanleyi | reverse complement strand
GTTTGAGGAGTTGGTGGCAAGGCAAGTATAAATATAACTAGATGTAGCTGTTATCCTAAGGGATAACTGAGATAACCCCCGTCCTGCAAGACACAAGTCTCCCGTTCCAAGTAATATTTCAATACAGTATAAATAAAACTCAAGGATAGGAAGGGTCATAACTCTGTAACAAATGTGTGAATCGCACGGTAAATGTATTAAAATAGAAGCGAAATTTTAGAAGTATTAGTCCGGACAAAATTGTATCTACAGGATGGACAAGTCGATCCTGTACCCCTCCCCCAGCTTTATTGCAGGGGGAGAGAGGGTATAATGATGAAATATTATAATGTAAAATACTGTTTGCTGATCAGGTTATCAGTGCACTCATTACATGAATATTTGAAGAAATTTGGTAATTTTGACCAAATATTTCAGGTCATAAATAAGAGATGCACATCTTCAAACCATATTAAACATGTGTACAAAGTTTCAGAAACATCCAGTAATAACTGTGTTGTTACTGGAGAGGGTATAATTGAATATTATAATGTAAAATACTGCTTGCTGATCAGGTTATCAGTGCACTCATTACATGAATATTTGAAGAAATTTGGTAATTTTGACCAAATATTTCAGGTCATAAATAAGAGATGCACATCTTCAAACCATATTAAACATGTGTACAAAGTTTCAGAAACATCCAGTAATAACTGTGTTGTTACTGGAGAGGGTATAATTGAATATTATAATGTAAAATACTGCTTGCTGATCAGGTTATCAGTAGAAATGCACATCTTCAAACCATGTTACACATGTGTACAAAGTTTCAGAAACATCCAGTAATAACTGTGTGACTAGTCAATTACACAAGAACATGCTCTATATATTGGAATATATGCAGAAAAGTCCAAGTCTGGATAATTTTGACAAAAATTAATATTTCATGTCTCAAATAGGAGATGCAAATCTTCAAACATGTCTACAAAGTTTCAGAACCTTCTGATAAAAATGGTAGAAGTAGTTGATAAAACTAGAAACTTGTCTCTACATGGGAATAGATCCTGAAAATGGCAAAGTCCTATAAAGTTCAAAACGTCATAAATATGTCAAAAATTATAATTTCGCCTTGTAAATAGGACATGCACAACTTCAAACCATAGGTAGCACGTAACGTTTCATTAAAATAGAAGCAAAATCTTAGGAGGAGTAGTCCGGACAAAATTGTGTGATCCTGAAAATGGCAAAGTCCTATAAAGTTCAAAACGTCATAAATATGTCAAAAATAAAAAATTTCGCCTTGTGAATAGGACATGCACATCTTCAAACCATAGGTAACACATATGTAAAGTTTCATTAAAATAGAAGCACAATCTTAGGAGTAGTCGGGGAAAAAATTGTGTCTACAGACAGACGGTCGGACGGACGGACAGACAGACGAACAAGCCGATTCCAGTATACCCCCCCTAACTTCGTTGCGGGGGATATAATAAATAATAAATGCTATGCTATCACATTATATAGACTGATGACTACTTCTTACTGTGTCAAATGAATTCTCTACGCCCACTAAACTTTAGTACTGGTAATACTAGGAGAAATGGCATATTCGGTTGAATGTCTGTTTCATTTCTCTCAACCTTATAGGAATATAATTTTTCGCTAAATATTTAATTTTTTGTATTGTTATTTTTGGTTTCCAGTTTTAGATTCGGCATTCTCATGGTTATACTGGTACATTATTGTTGTTGCTTCATGGTGTGATGGAGAGTAGTAGCCTAGCTATATAATGCTTTCACTAATATTAGAGTGTACTGTATATAGCCACACAATCACTAACACTGTCTTGTTTAGTACCGGTATATATTTGAGTGAAAAAAATGTCTAAATATTTTTATTTTAAATATATTCATATTGGGTGCAGGACACTTCCCCCCCCAAATCATTTCCCCCCCAGTCACTTCCCCCCCCCCTAAAAAAATATGATATTCTATGGTACACATATGCATTACAAGCGTCTAATCCGTCATCCATAATTCAGCCGTCGTCCATTAGAGAATATCCGCGTCCATACTCCAAAGACATATTCCATATTCCATAACAGTATTAGCACCAAATTCAAAAAGACAATCATAGTATACATAAACATAGGCTTGTTTCCTGCAAGAGAGAAGCGGTCAACAGTTTTCAATGATGCCGGCAAGAGATCATGATGTTCCAAAAATATCAAATCCGTATCGCTGATCAGTATTCTTAATCCATAATATTCGTTGTAAAGTCGTCATCTAAAGAATGATGTATCTCAGTAACGCTTTGATTGTGACTGCTCATATGAGTACCATGAGGATCTTGAAGTACATGGGTTCATACGGCCCCTAGCCCCGGGTTAAGCGGAATTAGACACAAGTTATGAAACGTAGCGCCATAGATCTTGCACGCTACGTTCGTATTTTGCTATCAGCATGCGATATGTATCGCCAAATTTGAAAAACTTTGAGTGGAGGCGCTTGGTGGAATAGCCCTGTTTTATAAGTTTTTGCAACAATGCTTTGTGACGTTGATTAAAATCATCACATTTAACACAGGATCTAGCAAATGCTACTAAGCGAGATATGTACACGCCATATGCAGGCCCCACTGGAATATTACTATCCAGAAAGGGATAGTTTACGATGTCGAAATTGTAATCATCTCTTTTGTCATAAAGTCGACGAGAGAATGCCCGCTTCATTTTTATAGAGGTAGAGATCTAAATAAGATGTGCCTGTAGGGCTATCTGTAGTTTCCTTCAAATCCAGTGAAGGTGGATATATATCCTTCACTGCGTCATTTATATAGCGATTATCTACAGCGAGAAGATCGTCTATATAGCGTTTGGTGAATGAGAAGGAACGGGCTTTGAATGGATCGGTTTTTGAAAGCGCCTGCATATAGTCATATCCATAAGAGAACAGATATAGGTCTGCCAACAGCAGTGCACAATTAGTACCCATTGGAATACCTATATGCTGCTGATATATTGTGTTGCCAAATTTCACATAGATATCTTTAATGAGAAATTCAAGCAACTCTATAAACAAAGAAACATCCCATGAATGATATCTCCTGTATGTAGTCGAGCTAAAGAATGCTTTATGGCTTCCGACATTAATATATCTACGATCAGTTTTCTTGAACACAGATACTATTAATGAACTTAGACGATCAATAAGGTCCTGATGAGGGATTGTAGTATAGAGTCGAGAAATCCCATGTGGATACATGTCTGTACGGTATGTGACCTTTAGCATCAAGTTCTTCCGTAAGACATTTTGAGTTTTTCAATATCCACATACATTCAACGCCAGAGTTCTTAGAAATGGTGGCGCAAAACCTTTCCCAAAATGCTTTTACCTCCTGAAGGGCCCTCGTCAATAGGGCTGAAAGAAGCTTGGTGGTGCAGCTTCTAGAACCAGCTATGAATCTAGCTTTGTATGGTGATTTATGCATTTTGAGAGTCCAGTAGAGTTTTGGTATGTCGTTATGATTGGTTGGAAGACAAATACCTCTTTCCCTGAGAAACTTTTAGTGATTGTTAAATAAATCTTCCAGAGTAAATGCAGTTTGGGAGTAAGTAGACGTATTTGATGAAGATATGTCTACACTCAATTCTTTAACCAGCACCTGGTAATAATAATATTTACATATGAATATTATATTATTCGGAGCTTTGTCTGCTGGGACTATGACGAATTTACTCTGGAGATTTGCTAGAACTTCTTACGAATTGAGGTTTCTCAGTACTTGTTTTGCTTGGGGAAGAGTACTTCTGTCAATATGGCGGATTGTTTCAACGACCTTGCTCTTGGTGAGGTCCAGCCAATCAGCGAGTACTGTAGGTTCAACTTTTTCTCGCTTAGACCAATCAATAACGTACTGTTCTAATGCAGACAGGACTATCTTCTGGTCGGGCTTCAGATTTATTCTTCTTGGCTCTATATTTAGGTCCTTTCATCAGGAGTAATTTCAGATCCTTATCACTCACCACATCAAGGTCACCAGTCACAATATGTTTGCAAGGTGTATAGATAATGTTCGACAATTCGCAATCACAACTATAGCCTCCTGACGTGTATAAGTTCCAGTCAAACTCCTTGACAGCATTGGAGTAATTGAATATTTTGGTGGCTATAGATTTAGTATACTTATATGAAATGCAAGGAGGTTCTGTGAACTTAAAATAGTTTGGTACAGCGTTGCGTACCTCTGGATCATTCAGGGTTCGAGGTAAATTAATGATGTCCAGTCCTTTATCTAAGTAGTTGAGTTTCAAGAAAAGCCGATCTTGAGATGTTTCGATTATGTTCACTGTACGATACAGCCGAAAATACGCTATATCTTGACATACTTTACTGATTTTTGATGGTATTATATTTCCTGAAGACGCAGATTGTTGTATATCTCTGGCTATTTGATTTAAAGCTCTCAGAGGTAACGCATACAGAACTGTACGTAAGCTATGTATACTATTGGGTGCGTTAGTTAAAACCACTAAGTAATTTAAAGTGATATGATCGTGAATCATCGAACTATTAAACTTTCGCCAACCATGGCTGCGTTGTCTCCGTTGATGGGGTTTAAATAGTTGGGTAATGTTGGATATATTTGAACGGCGGTTTGTAGCATTGCCGAACCCACTGACATTATCATTTAAACCAAACGGAAACACTGACCTAAATTCTAGCATCCAGAATAATTCCCGCTCTCGGATTTTTCTCTCAAATCCAAAGGGGGAATCCTTAGTAGATGGATAGACGACGTCAATGATCGGAATACTAAAGTTATCCCAGCCATGGTCGGGTCCAGAAAAATGTCTACCTATCAGCAATTGCCTTTTCCTAACGGATTTTCTGTGACCGTTCACCCTAAGACGGAGTCTTTGGGTGGTCTTGCCAACATACTGTTGACCACACTTCTTACAGGAAACTAAATAAATACAGTTTGTAGTAGAACAACTAAGATCAACATACGAGTTGACAGAATATGAGTTACCAGTTAACGCGGAACTAAATGAAGCTGACGTATTAAAGCGTGAACACTTAGAAATTTTGAAATTATTACATGTAGAATTCGGTGCTAAACAATCATCAAGCGCAATATTACAAGGTTTGATGTCGTGGCCTTGCTTTGCTGTCAGAAATATATCTGTCATTTGAATTGAAAAAGGTCTTCGTGCATTTCAAACTATTAGAGACTCGGCCGAGAAACCTGCACTAAGGTTCCTCGGGTCTGTCTTAATATTATTTCTTTGTATTGTATCCATTATGAGTGTTGGGTGTGCAGGGGCCCGGCCTCGGGGACAACTTGTCCACCAGCAGAATCCATGCAGGCATACACAGGTTAAAATTACAAACGTCTAGTCCGTCATTCATAATCCAGCCGTCGTCCATTAGAGAATATCCTTCAGATTTGAGGTTAAAAGTGCAGTGTTTTGATTCCCATGCTGGTACGTAATATATTTGATGCATGAGCCAAAATTGGCGTCAATATACACTCGTATTTTACGACGCTGAATTCATATTATTCTAGTGATATTGCCCTTAATTAAACAAACTCACACCAAAGCATATTTAGAGGTTTGGATGAAGACGGCCACGGCTTTATTGGCTAACTTACATGGTATAGTGTACCAAATCCCAGCGGGCTGATATATACTTTTAGTGCTGACCGTCTGCTATGTAATGACACATCAGCAACCCCCCAGTATGATACATATTTTGTCTCATTAGATACCGTAGCACCCACGCTCCTAAACCCTAGGAGGGGTGACAATATAGAGTGATCAGCACACACTTACCGCTACCCACACCCACACTGGGTAGACAACACGTCCCTCGGGAAACACATCGAATGGACAGCCACATAACCGGATGCCCCGCGGGAATTCGTCAAGGTGGCACCCACCCATCGGGAAACACATCGAGTGAAGATCACACATCACGTAGACTGCACGTCCCTCGGGAAACACATCGATTGGACAGCCACATAACCGGGTGCCCCGCGGGAATTCGTCGAGGTGGCACCCACCGAATGAGTTCTATCTCATATACAAACTTTCCTAACTGAAACCCCTATCTGCCCACCAGAATTCGGCCGCGTACAGTAAAACATACTTGACGAAACCGATGAGAAAGCCGTGACATTGGTGCACACATAACTGTTCAATGTTACAAATGTATTCGTTGAACCATGTGAATCGCGAAAGCGTACAATAAATTTGGCAACTGCAAACTGTTTCGACGAAATCTTTAACTCAGGAGATTCCTTCCTAGTTCCAGCACTTGCTCTTCGTACCTACAAAATATAAGAAGAGAAAAACAGCAGCATCTATTCTCTTGAGCCAGGACATACACCGATTCTACAAATATGATAGATACATAAACCAGAATATTTCATCACAGCTGTTGTTCTGCACAATATAGGATACCCACGACAGCTGGGCTCACATTATGCGTGCATTTTAACTGCAATAGACAATACTCTCAGCCAAAACTTTGAAGCTAATTAATTTTCTGAGTCAAGGGTGGGCGGGAGGGAAATGTGAAGACGAAATTAATCGTGTGTGTGTTCCACAAAAACCCTGACGCGAGAGGCCGATCAATTCAAGGACCCCCCAACAGGAACAATTGCCTATGCAATTCAATCATGTGGCGACAACATGACAACTGCGCAGTCTATCACACCAAGGGAGGCTACTCTTACCAGTAAATCTCACAACTTCAACTGGGCGGGCAATACAGAATAAAATGGTTTATCTTTAAAGGATAAACAGTATTATTCTAGTGATATTGCCCTTAATTAAACAAACTCACACCAAAGCATATTTAGAGGTTTGGATGAAGACGGCCACGGCTTTATTGGCTAACTTACATGGTATAGTGTACCAAATCCCAGCGGGCTGATATCTACTTTTAGTGCTGACCGTCTGCTATGTAATGACACATCAGCAACCCCCCAGTATGATACATATTTTGTCTCATTAGATACCGTAGCACCCACGCTCCTAAACCCTAGGAGGGGTGACAACATAGAGTGATCAGCACACCCTTACCGCTACCCACACTGGGTAGACAACACGTCCCTCGGGAAACACATCGAATGGACAGCCACATAACCGGATGCCCCGCGGGAATTCGTCAAGGTGGCACCCACCCACTCGGGAAACACATCGAGTGAAGATCACACATCACTTAGACTGCACGTCCCTCGGGAAACATATCGATTGGACAGCCACATAACCGGGTGCCCCGCGGGAATTCGTCGAGGTGGCACCCACCGAATGAGTTCTATCTCATATACAAACTTTCCTAACTGAAATCCCTATCTGCCCGCCAGAATTCGGCCACTAGAATGTGTCTAAACACATTCACCCACCAATAATTCTACCTGCCTATTAATTTTATTTAGCTTACAAATGCTTGAAATCATTCGCTCTGAGAATTGCAAATACTAAGGAATTGCGCATCCTACTTACACCTAAAAGGTGAATTTTTATTCCAAATGCCGTGACCACTATATATGGCTAACACGTATTCATGTTGATATGAATGCACACTTGAACAGACTGCGAAGCACGTTTCTTACCGAAACTGCCACTGGCAATGCCAAAAAGTATGTTATGTCATGCTTACTTGCGGGTGCTCTTATTGGTTGGTAATTGGCGTGAAACCCGACCACTGTCAAATGTTCGATAACAGGCCCATTTCAGCGTGGGGCTCAAGGCCAGAGCTATATCCTGCGACACTTTCAGCCAAACAATAACACTTGAAATACAGCGAATAGGTGCACTGTATCCTACTGGCACAAAATCACCCTATACCCATATTGACGTGACCATGTCCACAAATGGACTACACTTTTTCTGTCCAAACATCACCGGCAATTCAATTCTGTCCTACATGTATATATACTCCTGGACCGTGTGTTTTACTGTGGGGAATTGGTCTACTGAATACAAGATTGACTAATTCTGGAACATTGCATGATATTTGGTCAAATTTCAATAAATGGTGCACTTTCTGAGTGCTCTCACTGGTTGATGAATGGCATGAAACCCAACCATACTCAAGTGTTTGGTAAATGGTCAGAGGCCCAATCAGACATGTCAGACAAAAGACAGCATGCCATTAGAGATTGGAGATAAATCAACTGGCATACTGGCCACCGTTACCTATGTGTACAACATATGTACAGTAGCTGCAGAAATGTTGCTCTCAAAAGTCAAAGCCAGTGGGTCAGGCTATTCCAGATATTATTGGAATAGTTCCTCATATCTCATATTTCATATGGCAAGCCAAAGTGCTTTTTATTCCGAATTTCCGATATCGGGAATTCAATTCCCGATATCGGAAATTCTAATTTCCGATATCGGAAATTGCAATTCCCGATATCGGAAATAGAATTTCCGATATCGGGAATTAGAATTTCCGATATCGGAAATTCAGTGACAATTTTCGATATCGGAAATAGAATTTCCCATATCGGGAATTCAATTTCCGATATCGGGAATTCAATTTCCGATATCGGGAATTCAATTTCCGGTATCGGGAATTCAATTTCCGTTATCGGAAATAGAATTTCCCATATCGGAAATTGTCACCGAATTTCCGATATCGGAAATGAAAGCCTGAAAGCTTTACAAAACCTAGGGGTGCATTCCACACCTAAATCTGAATCTGAATCTGAATCTGAAACCTAAATGATGTGCGGCTAAAAACAGGCATGGGTTCGGATCTTCGACCATAAATAGATGTAAAATCTTTAACAAAAACCTTGTAAACGTATATATTTTCTAAATGGGCACACTCGTGCCATTATTTCAGGGGACTTGTGAGCTATTGAAATTGAAAAGGAAAGACGTGCAATCCTCCTTAGCCCTTCTTCAACTTTTCTGAAAAACATGAAATGATTTTCTTTTTATGTATGTTAAAGTGTTTCCCGTCCAAAGGACAATTTAATATGGCGAAAAAAATAGGGGGTCGACCTACTCGTTTTTTGTAAAATTTTATCGCCATAGAGGAATCATGATTTTCGCTTCCAGAAAAAGTGCGGATTTTGGTCCTCCAGATATTCAATTCCGGACACGATTAACTCTGTAGTGGCGAGTGGGTGCGATCAACAAGCAATTGTTATATCCTCGTTTGGAGAAATGGTTACGTCCAGCAGGGTGATACTATAGATATCAGTTAGTAGATAGGTAAGGAGAATTACCTTGCTGTCAAAATCGGGCGATCTTCCTTATTATAAAATTAGGGAGGGACCACTTTGTACGAAACCGTGGCAAGTGTGGAGTGCACCCTAGAGTTGCAATTCCCGATATCGGAAATTCAATGACAATTTCCGATATCGGGAATTGCATTTCCGATATCGGGAATTGCATTTCCGATATCGGAAATTGAATTTCCGATATCGGGAATTGAATTTCCGATATCGGGAATTGAATTTCCGATATCGGGAATTCAATTTCCGATATCGGGAATTGTCTCCGAATTTCCGATATCGGAAATTGCAATTCCCGATATCGGAAATTCAATTTCCGATATCGAAAATTCTAATTTCCGATATCGGGAATTCAATTTTCGATATCGGAAATTGAAGGCCATGAATTTCCGATATCGGAAATTTTAATTCCGATATCGGGAATTCAATTCCCGATATCGGAATTTCTCGAATAAAAAGCACTTTGGCTTGCCATACGTTCAGCAATATTTCAGCTTTATAGCGACGATCAACAAAATTCTAAGTACTCAAGTCACTAACTTAATAATCCAACGCATTAAAACATACACCCATTGAAACTTATGTAACAGCCCGATTTCTCTCAAATAACCCAAGATGCAATCCTCCCTCACCCCACTAAAAAGATCTTCCAAAGTAGTCATCGATAAAAAGCATCTCTTACAATCTTAAAATCTATGCATTCGACAAGAATAATTTTCACCGTGAGATCATCATGGCATAGAACACAACTTGGGAGTTAACTGACTACATACTGAAATGTTCAATAAATAATATTTTAAGTCCCTTGTTTCCGAGGATGAAACAATTTTTGACTATAGTTGACATCTGGATTGCATGTACCTCCTTAACGCATGTTACCGGTTATTTCTCATCCTCTGTATACGATATATACAGTGCAGTGCAGTCTTATTGTACAAAAACCACAAAAGTAGCCTTCTTACTGTAATCTGTCAAGCAGAATGCATGAGGGCCACAAACACTTGCACAAACAATTCAGCAGAATGAGAATCCTGACATCATTCTTACCGACATGATCGTCCTCTGCCCATCCTACTCAGAGTGCAAATACAAATACCTACAAGTCATTACCACAAGCAGTTCAACACAGATTGAATTAACAGGCTCTTGTCTCATTCCATCAGAGGAAAAACTAACTTTAACTTTGTTGGCATGAGTTGACAAACATTATAGTACTCCATTTCTTATCTCATCATATCTTCTGCAAGCTGCATATGCTTTGTACATTGACAAAGAATCCAACTAACCTAACCACATCTTCACAACATCAAGGCTGATTTTTTGAGCCAAAACCTTGACCATCTTACATAGCAGACCACCGTGACGTTTCATCAACTTTTAATATAAATGAATCTGTTGTAACAAAATGGTTATGTGAAACAAGTGATCAGATTGGTCAATATACACAGGATGTTCCTTTGTTGATTGGCTGAAATTTACAGCATCAATTTCTATGAATAGGATTCATTACCATGTGTACCACTGGTATTTAGGATAGAAATACCCTAGCTTGGCGAGGATGAACTAACCATGGTAAACAGGCCAATTTTACAAGTTTCCTTCAAACTCAATATTCAGTATCTCATAATTTCCTCCAACATCAAAAATTAAATTAAACCATCAAACCTGCATGGGGATAGGGTCAAAGTGAAACTGCGGGTGCATGGTGCAAAATAGCACCTTTGAATGGAAACACTGTGATAGAAACATACCTCTCCTATACCTGGTACTTATACTGTGATGCTTTGATTCAAATCAAGCCTATATACTTAACTGCTTAAGGAGAATGAACTCTCACCCCGAGACTGGGATGAAGAGACAAAAAGTACTGCTCTTCTTTAGTTGCCCGTAATGTACCACAAAACTCAAATACTCTTACTCGAATCAATCACAATTCAAGTCACTCCAAGACTGTTACCAAATTACAGCTCTCCAAATTGTCACTGTGACATTGATTCAATTCACACTTGAACACTTTCACCTTTATCATTCTCATCGAATGTATATATGAAGAAAATACAACCCTCTAGTCCACATAGGCTATTGGGGGTGTAAAAAACAAAATGTTAGAACTATGCTGAACTGGGATGAGTGAAATCCAAATAACTATGTCAATGCGACAAGGGCAGTACTTCAATTTTAGGTATGACAATATATTACGTATACTACTGAAATAACTGAAATAGCACTCAGCTATATATCCATTGGATTTGCGGACTCTACTTTAATTTTCTTACAGCATCTGGGAAAAGGATTCCTAAAAACATGCCCCATCAGCAAAAATGATAAAACTGCATGCTGATAATTGTTTGAGTGATGCATTAACTAATAAATAACTTGATCATTTAACTCGCCCCAATTAAGTCATTTGCCCTGGCAAATTCCCACAGGGAACATGCACACACCATCTACTGTTGGCGTTTTCAGCCACGAAACGGTACTTCACAGATTATCGTCGCCAGACAGTACTAGGTAACCATTAGCCCAGGAATGGCTGTAGTATCGAATAACTGTGTGTAGGGAAAACTGCCACGCCCAGCTACACAGCAAAGGTTGTATAGCTAAACCATCACAGGTGGGAGGGGGCTCATGTGAACACAAGTGAACAAGAAATTGTTATAACTCCAAAACTGAGATTGGGGAACCTCCAGAAGAAGAAGTTTATCTGTTCATCATAAATACATCCCCGCTTGAGTTGTTGAATTTCCAAAACAATAGTAATGTGGTAGTGGCCGCTGAGATCATGTTGAACCAGCGAAGATGGCCGGAAAATCCCGAAGACCCTCAGCCAATGAAAAGCCAGAAGGCTGAAAACGGGAGATCGGGGAGTCCATGCTAAAACTCGGCCCAGTCGACCACATCCAGCCGTATTAGAAAGAGGTACTATATACAGCCGGAGGGATTTGCAAGATCTATTATACAGGTAATCCTGCCGCATCTTCTCCCGGACCAGGTCCTACTTCAACTGGTGCCAAAGTAAACTAATACAAGCCTAATTTTGATTGCAAAATTAAATATAGCCTTGTAGGGCGATATCTGAAACGCACGTGGTCTTGGCTGTTTGGCAACCTGACATTTTCTTTTCGGTCGCCATGTTGAATTTCGAATAATTTAGCGGAGAGCTTTCGGTTTTTGAAACCTCTAGACGGGTATATTGGCTTGATATTTCCGGTTTTATTAAAGCAAAACATACGGATATAAAGGATAAATTTAGCGGTTAGTGGGAATTGTGGATTTATTTGTAAATAATTAGGAAAATTTGACAGAATTTTTCGGGTTAAGTCCGTGCAGTCCGTGCAGGACAATTTTAGTTTCAATTTTCAAACTATGATATAGAAGGTAGAATAGTATATTATTGTTTGAGATAGGATAGAAAACGCCGGAATAAAACTCTGGATTAGGAGCAATTTCGGTGTCGCGTATTTGACGGTATTGAACCTGATTATTTGGGGTTTATTTTTATGTGAGTAAACCGGTTCACTTGATGTGAACAATTGGGAAACCTAGTCGGGTATTACAAGAGTAGTTTCCCTTGGTCTGGGAGTTGATTCGCCGGGCTTCCTGTTGTCCACTGAGTACAGGCCTTTAATTCTAAATTAATTAGGTTATTTATTTATTTTCTTTTGTTCCTAATATTCGGCGGTTATTTTGTTTTCTAAATTTATAGTGCAGTTAGGGATTAGGAAAGTTTGAGTTAATATAAATATATAGAGCTGGCCTCAGTGGACCCCTCCGGTTGAAAATGGTCTTAAACTTTAAAATGCTGGCTATATAGGCATTATTTGATTTTTATAATTTGAAGTATTGTGGTGTGAAATCATTTCACATATCATTTCATAACAAAACCTTCATCGATCATTGTGTGTTTATCATGTGTGTTGCTTTCTGTGTTGCGTGTTAATGTGTGTATGTATGCAAGGTTGTGTTTTTGTGATTTGATTGCATCATATTAATTAGGATAGATTTCAGCTCTCAATTAAATCCTTTATACAGTATAATCCACCTAAAGAGCCAACATTTAATCTTATTCTGATACTGCTAGTAGGCATAAATGTTTGAAGAATTGGCAAATACTGTAATAGTGATCAACCATTACCTTTATAGTAATAGCTAGGGATTCTAATTCAAAACATTTGATTGTATTATATTGAATGAAATTTCTATTAAATAATTTTGAGGGGTTGATTAGATTGAAAATTATTTATATTATAATTCTAGTGGAATTATCTTGGAGATTAAAAGAGTAGTGTTCCCTGACTAAAACATCTTCAGATTGTAAATTGGCTCGTTGGCTTAGTGATAGGTTTGTTTCTGACAAGGATCCTGTCGGATTCTGACTTTGGCTGGGCTGGGTGGTGCTTAGTTGGTTCGTCGTGATAAAGCTGAAATATTGTTGAAAGCGACGTTAAAAGCTATTCACTCACTCACTATTAACTCCTCGATTTAGTACAATTTAAAAATCAAATTATTTGATTCATCTTCAGTCGGTATTTTTGTCCCCCGCCGCAACGCGGCCGGGGACTTTAAAATGGTTCTTGCTTCTATGTTTCCGTGCATGCACGGACATGTCCGTGCAAATACTTCGCAAGCGATAACTTCTAAATGCTTTGTCGGATTCTTGCGAAATTTGGCATCTGCATTCTTTGCGACAAGACGTCTCTTGGTATTACGTTTCAGCAAGATCCGCATGTAGGTGGCGCCACTGGGGTCTTGCTTCTATGTGTCCGTGCATGCACGGACATGTCCGTGCAAATACTTCGTAAGCAATAACTTCTAAATGCTTTGTCGGATTCCTCCGAAATTTGGCATCTGCATTCTTTGCGACAAGACGTCTATTGGTATTACGTTTCAGCAAGATCCGCCTGTAGGTGGCGCCACTGGGGTCTTGCTTCTATGTGTTGCACGGACATGTCCGTGCAAATACTTCGTAAGCAATAACTTCTAAATGCTTTGTCGGATTCCTCCGAAATTTGGCATCTGCATTCTTTGCGACAAGATGTCTCTTGGTATTTCATTTCAGCAAGATCCGCCTGTAGGTGGCGCCACTGGGTCTTGTTCCAATCTTTAGTGCATGTCCGTGCAAATACTTCGTAAGCGATAACTCCTAAATGCTTTGTCGGATTCCTCCGAAATTTGGCATCTGCATTCTTTGCGACAAGACGTCTGTTGGTATTACGTTTCAGCAAGATCCGCCTGTAGGTGGCGCCACTGGGTCTTGTTCCAATCTTCTGTGCATGTCCGTGGTTTCCATTCAAATTCTTCACAAGCGATAATTTCCAAATGCTTTGTCTAATAATTAGGCATCCCTAAATGCCTAAATGCGTTTGTCATTTGTTCTTCTTTCTTCCGCTTCTCGCTGTTTTAAATTTCATGTCGCTTTAAATGAAGGACACCATTTTCTTAAATTTGCTGTCCAGTCCTTCTATGCCACATCATATGATTTACACTAAAGCTTTTGCAGGAATCATATTTTTTTTCAGAAGTATAATATGAAATAACTGGCAGGGGAATCCCGCAGTACCGAACCTGTGTTAGTTTTGAATTTTGTGTAGTCTTAAATGAAGGACATTTCCTTCAACTTTGCTATGAAATCATTCTATTCCACATCATATGATTTACCCTAAAGCTTTTGCATGAACCTTATTATATTTCAGAAATATAATATGAAATAACTGGCGGGGAAATCCCCGCAGTACCGGACCCCTGTTTTTTAAAATTTCGTGTCGTCTTAAATGAAGGACAACATTTTCTTCAATTTTGTTATCAAATAATTGTATCTCACATCATATGATTTACCCTGAAGCTTCTGCAGGAACCATTTGTGTCCACAGTGTAACTTACTATATTAATTACAACTGAGTTCTTAAAGTTTGGGTGCACACTATGCATATGATCAATTTCCTGAATTGAATTGAATTCCACCTTGTGGTTTTTCGGACTGTGATAGATGATGGCATGCAGTTGTCAGTGTGGTTGTTTCATGTACAGGGAGCTTTCTATGGCTTTCATGTCAGCACACCTACCACTACCCTCAAGAAGAGCATGTCCCCATCCCCAGGGCGCCGAGCCGCACCCTCTATCTCCCAAACTAGCCCTCGCCTGACCCTCATATATTGTGTTTGAGCATACATGTATCCAATATATCTTGGCAGAAGCTGAAATTTGTGTGTTGTCTGCAATATCCTTCAACTTTGCTATGAAATCATTCTATTCCACATCATATGATTTACCCTAAAGCTTTTGCATGAACCTTATTATATTTCAGAAGTATAATATGAAATAACTGGTGGGGAAATCCCCGCAGTACCGAACCCCTGTTTTTTATGCCCCCCCTCTAACTAGAGGGGGGGCATATAGCGATCGCTTTGTCCGTCCGTCCGAATATCTTGTCCGGGCAATATCTCGGTTAATATTTCATGGACAGGATTGAAACTTGCATGGACTGTGGCCAGTGGCTCGTAGTTGTGCAGCGTAGAGTTTTTTTCGAGTTCCGTTATAATTTTCAAGAGTTATGGCCCTTTTTCTGAAATCTCTGTGAATGGGTCTTGTCCGGGCTGTATCTTGGTTAATGTTGTATGGACAAGTATGAAATTTGCATGATATGTGGTTAGTGACCCACAGTTGTGCAGCGTAAAGTTTCTCCACGTTTCGCTCATATTTTCAAAAGTTATGGCCCTTTGTTCCTGAATTCTTCATGAATCGAGACTTGTCCGGGCTGGATCTCGGTTAATATTGTATGGACAATTATGAAATTTGCAGGATGTGTGGTCAGTGCCCTATAGTTGTGCAGCGTGAAGTTTCTCCACGTTTCGCATATATTTTAAAGAGTTATGGCCCTTTTTTCTTCAAATCTTTGTGAATTGGAACTTGTCCGGGCTGGATCTCGGTTAATATTGTATGGACAATTATGAAATTTGCAGGATATATGGTCCGTGCCCTGTAGTTGTGCGGCGTGAAGTTTCTCCACATTTCGCCTATATTTTCAAGAGTTATGGCCCTTTTTCTTCAAATCTTTGTGAATTGGGATTTGTAAGTCTGGATCTCGGTTAATATTAATTATTGTATGAACAAGTATGAAATTTACATGATATGTGGTCAGTGACCCATAGGTATGCAGCGTGAAGTTACTCTGTTTTTGGTTATATTTTCAAAAGTTATGGCCCTTTGTTTAAACCTAAGTGAATGGGATATATTTATTTGTCCAAGCTGGATCTCAGTCCATAACCGATTTGAACCGGGAAAATGGCTATATTATATGTTACATTCCAAAGCAGACAACATAGGTCCTGAAGTATGAAATTGCCCCAAAAACAGTGAATTGGGTGCAAAATTGTTGTCAGTGTGGTTGTTTCATGTACAGGGAGCTTTCTATGGCTTTCATGTCAGCACACCTACCACTACCCTCAAGAAGAGCATGTCCCCATCCCCAGGGCGCCGAGCCACACCCTCTATCTCCCAAACTAGCCCTCGCCCGACCCTCATATATTGTGGTTGAGCATACATGTATATATCTCCAATATATCTTGGCAGAAGCTGAAATTTGTGTGTTGTCTGCAATATTGGGATAATTGCAACCCCAAAAGATTTCAATTTATCAGGCACAGACCCATGTTTTTGTATTTGGTAAATGGATCCCTTGTCTACATGTATATATTTTTGCTTGGAATTGTTTTTCTTGCCAATCCGCTTCTGGGTGGCGCCACCTTGGGCCAAATTAAATTGCATCTCCAGACAATAACTTTTGAAAACCTTAAGCATTCTTTCCGAATTTGGTGTGGTGGTACCTTGTCTCAAGATCTGGCTTGAGAATGTTTTTCATGTTGATAGGGGAACTACCTGAAAGCTAAGTTAAGTGTTTCCAGACAATAACTTTTAAAAATCTGAACCGATTCATTCCAAATTTGGTGTGTAGGTACCTCGCCTCAATTTCTCGTTTGGCATTTTTTTTCATGCCGACCCACTTATAGGTGGTGCCACCTGGGGGTAAATTTAAAATTGTTTCCAGACAATAACTTTTTAATACTTAATAATGAACTTGATATACATGTACCTTACCTGAAGGTTTCACTTGGTATTGTTTTTCTTGTCGATCTGCTCATAGGTGGCACCACCTGTAGGCCAAGTTAACATTTTCTGTTTCCCATGTCAAGGGATCTTGCTTCAAGATCTCGTTTGGGATTATTTTTTATGCCTATCTGCCTATACATGGTGCTACCTGAGGGCCAAGGTAAAATTGCATTTCCGGACAGTAATTGTTGGACCTTAATGGATTCTTTTAAATTTGGTATGTGGATACCCTCAAGTTATCTTATGGGGCCATGTTAATGATGTTTTCCCTAAGTTTTACGTTTTTACTTTCTTCACAAATTATGAATGTTTCCTTTACTAAAGATGCAAAAGGCATGCCTCCAATCGTATTCGATCGACTGTATCTAGTTGCATATGCATTCCTTGTGACAAGATGTTGATTGGTATTGCGTTTCAGAAAGATCTGCCTGTAGGTGGCACCATTAGGGTTCTTTCCGCTCTTTTCTGCTGCAAGCAATAACTTTGAAACGCTTTGAAATGTTGCTCGAAATTTGGTTTCCGGGTAATAACTTGAGCACTGCTCATCAAATTCTTCCCAAATTAGGCATGCATATACATTGTACCTTGCCATGAGATGTTGCTTGGGAGTGCGTTATCCGCTTCTGCTCAGAAAGTGACGCCACCTGATGACAAAATCTGAGATTTGTTTTTGGCCAATAATTTGAGAACTGCATGCTCATCGGATTCTTCTCAAATTTAGCATGCATTTACATGTACCATGCCGGGAGATGTTGCATGGCATTGCCTTTCACTCACTTGCACTTACAGGTGGTGCCACCTGGTGGCAAAATCCCAAATTTGTCTCCGGGTAATAACATGACCTAAGATGTCGCTTGAGATTGCATTTCGCCCACTTGCGCCTATAGGTGGCGCCATCAGGTGTTAACATCAAAATTTGTTTTCAGCTATTAACTTGAGAACTGCTCATCGGAATCTCCTCAAATTTAGCATGCATGATTGCGTTTCGCTCACTTTTACTTACAGGTGGTGCCACTTGGTGGCGAAATACCACATTTGTTTCCGGGTAATAACTTGGGAACCGCTCGTCAGATTCTTCTTAAATCTGGTATGAATATATCGTGACATATGATGTCGCTTAGGATTGCGTTTCGCCCGCTTGTGCTTACAGGTAGCACCACCTCGTGTCGAATCTAAATTTGATTTCGCTCATCAGGTTTTTTTCCAATTTGGTATGCAGGTACCATGCTATGATATGTCCCTTGAGATTGTATTTCACCTGCTTTTGCATACTGGTGGCGACACCTGGTGGAAAAAACTGAAATTTGTTTCTGGCAATAATTTGACAACTGCTCATCGGATTCTTATCAAATTTGGTATTCATGTGTCATAAGATGTCACTTGGGATTGTGTTTCGCACACTTGTGCATACAAATCTAAATTTGGTTTCCGGGCAATAACCCCGGCTCTTCAGATTCTTCCCAAAGTTTGTATGCTGATACACCATGTCATCAAATGATCCTTGGGATTGCATTTCACCCACTTGGACCTACAGGTGGCGACACCTGGTGGCAAATTTAAAATTTGGTTTCCGGACAATAGGTTGAGGATGCATTCAGCTTCTTGTCAAATTTGGTTTTCCTAATATGCCTTGAGATGTCACTTGGGGTCGCTTCTCGGTTACATACATGTAATTTCCATGCTTCATTGCATGGAAGCTAATTTACAGAAGCAAAAAATGTTCAGTCAACCGTTCTAAGTTGATTTTAAAACTTGGGAAGACAGAATTAAGACCCTCTACATCCAACGCCTATGAAGTATAGCAGTTGCCTCCCTCATGTATATCCCCTCGAGACCAACAATGCTAAAAAATATTGCTGCCATTTCGGCGGGGGACTTGGCATCCTCTGGCTGCTTGTTCCAATTTGGATTGGTTAAGTAATTGAAGTGGACCGATTCATACTGGTTCTACTGGTAAGTGCCAGTTGGCGATATTAGTCCTCGGTCGGTATTTTCCAGTTTAAATTTTATAACTGATTGAGGTGAACTAATTCATACTGGTTCTACTGGTAAGTAAGTGCCAGCTAGTGACATTGGTCCGCGGTCGGTATTTTTCCAATTTGGATTGGTAAGTGATTGGAGTGAACCGATTCATACTGGTTTTACTGGTAAGTAAGTGCCAGTTAGCGACATTAGTCCGCAGTCGGTATTTTTCCAATTCGGATTGGTAAGTGATTGAAGTGAACCGATTCATACTGGTTTTGCTGGTTGGTAAGTGCCAGTTAGCGACATTAGTCCGCAGTCGGTATTTTTCCAATTTGGATTGGTAAGTGATTAAAGTGAACTGATGCATGCTGGTTCTACTAATTAGTAAGTGCCAGTTACTGATATCGGTCCTTGGTCGGTATTTTCCAGTTTGCATTTGGTAACTGATTGTGGCGTACTGGTTGGTAAATACCAGTTACGCAACATTGTTTTCCATTTTTATTTTTCACTCCCTATCTCCGATCGGTATTTTCCAAATTGTTTGGAGAGGGAAGTTAACTGACGCACGCTGGTTATACGGGTTGGTGAGTGCTGGTTGACATTGTTTATTTATTATATATATTATATGTTTATTTTTTTTTTTTTTCTTTCTCCCATCCCTATCATCGGTATTTGCCAACTTAAAGCGGATTAAGTCGGGCTGATACACTGTGGCGATACTAGTGGTGGATAGTGAATTAATGATTTGATTTCTGCAGTTGCCTGGTTGGTTAATGGTTGATATATTGGTGGTTGGATAGGACCTTGACGGCTTCGGGTGATATAGTGGAGAATATTGGTTATAATTTCCGTTGGCTTGTCTGCTCACTTCGATTCTTGACATGGCAGATAGTGAGATAAGGCCATTGAATGTAGCAATAGCTACGAGTGAGGAATTGATTCAATTGGAAGGTATTGGTGCAGCTAGGGCTAATGCATTAGTAGCTCTCCAAAGACCAGATGAATTGATTCCATTTGAAGAATTTCTGCAAGCAACAAAGTTTACAAAGGAATATGCCTTTGAGTTGTTGTTGCATGAAACCATAACTGGGGTAGAGATGCGAGGTAGTACACTCATGGAGTATCAATTAAAACTTCAAGAAAGTCATCTACGTGGATTGCAAAAGAAATTTGTGGAAAATCGTGTGTTCTTGGAGAGTCAATTGGCCACCAGGGACCACGAGATACAGAAAGTTATTAGTGATTTTTCTAGTAGGAATGATCAATGGGGAGAAGTCATTCAGCGTCTTCGGAATGAAGTAGAAACAGTAGTTGATCAGCATCAGGAATTGACTGATCGAGTAAGTGAAATAGAGGAAAAGGTTGATACTCAAGGGCGTCAATTGACCCAAGTGGATATTAAGGTTGAACAATTAGGTCAGCAAGTAAACACGCAAGTAGGTGAAGTGAATGACCGAGTAGGTGAAGTGAATGACAGAGTAGGTGAAGTGAATGACAAAGTTGACCAAGTAAACACTCAAGTAGGTGAACTAGGTCAGCAAGTAGATACTCGAGTAGGTCAAGTGGATGTTAAAGTTGACCAAGTAAATACTCAAGTAAGTCAAATGGGTTCCGATATAAGAATTGTCGTTGCATTATTGAGTAACCAACGTGGAGGGGCATCAGAGAGTTCATTACAGGTAACCTCTGAACAGACAAGGGACGCTTGTCAGGCGGACCTAGCAGATAATGCTGACACACCTCAACAGTTAACTGAAAGGGATAGGGAAGAGGTTCCAAACCGGTTGAATGCAGTTCCGGTTCCAGTAACGCCATCGCCTGCACCAGTAAATGATTTCCATGCTCGGTTGAACGCAGTTTCGGTTCAGTCGAGTGATCATGTTCAGGTGAATGTGCCACCTGCACCTGTGAATGCTCCACGTGCAGGAGTGGAATTAAATCCACTAAATAATACCTTTCCGGTCGGCGAGGTTGTTCAGCAAGAGCCAAGGCAGGAGCCGGCTCAGCAACATGCCGATGAGGGAATATTGGAGAATACCACTGTCCCTACGGCTGTGCTGGACAACTCCCAGACTAGATTTATGAATGGACTTATGAGCGTAATGCCATCGACTAGTGTTTATGGCCATGGCAATCCCCCAGGTATTCGGGGACCAGTTCGTAATTCTGGGTTGCCAACTTCCGTTCATACGGGTCCAGCTCGAGGGACGGAGGTTGGTAGTCAAGAAGTCGGTACACAGGCCGTTCGATCAATAGGTGTGCATCGGAATGCAAGGACTTCGACTCCTGCTAGATGTGATGCTGAGGCGGCCAGTCGGTATGCCTCACCTCCACCACTTAGCCATAGGGGGGTGAGGTACGATTCTCAACCGCAGCCCCCTGCGGTAATCAATAATAATGTGGTCCAAGCCCCTGTGCTGGCGGCAACGGATGATATACCATCAGGAGCAGAAGCTGATACTGATGATAGTGGATGTAATAGTGGCTCCGGTTACTCCCGTGCATCGAGATCTCCGAGGACTAGTAGGTCGACTAGGGGATATCGTAGGCGTAGCCGTAGCCCACATCTACCGAAGACTTTGGTGTTTTCTGGCGCAAAGGATACTTGGATTCCGTTTCGAATTAAATTCGAATTGGAATCCAAGATTAGGGCATGGGATAAGAAGAAAGCTCTCCGAAAACTTTTGGAGTGCATGCATGGGAAAGCCATCGAGTATTTCCATGTGCAATCCGAAAGAGACAAGGGAGACTTGGACAGATTAATGGAGAATTTAGAAAAGCGATATGGTATTCGCGAACCTCCGCAAGCGATAAGGCGGCGGTTGCAGGTTGAGGAACGGGGTCCTGATGATACACTCGAGGATTTTGCGGAAAAATGTAACTATTTGGCATTGAATGCTTATCCCGATGCCCCAGACAGTGTTATTCAAACTGTTTGCGTGGAGCATTTTTTGCGAGGATGCCGGGAGCGACAGGCAGTTGCCTTCGCAATGGAGAAAGAGCCACAAACAATTCAAGAGGCTTTGAAGTATGTGACTCTGTCCTTGCACAATCACAAGTCATTGGCTGTGAAATCTGTTCGGGCTGTGGGCCTGGATCAGAATACAGAGCCTATGATATGGGCAACTGATACCGAGAAGCAGTTAAGTGAGGAGTTGAGGACAACTATAAAGACCTTAATTGGGGAGTGCATCCAGGGGAAAGTGAAGGAGTCTCTCCAGAGTTCAAGGACCCCTACTGCTATTACATGCTACACGTGCGGGAAGGTGGGACACAAGAGTTCTCAGTGTGCACAGTCAACGAGAAACGCGAGATCTCAATTGCGGTGCTATAGCTGTGATGAGATGGGTCACATAAGCCGTAATTGTCCAACCCGATACTCGCAGGGTCCTTTAAACGCTCAAGGGCTGGGAACGGTGGCCGGTTCTCAGCGAGGCTCTGTGACAGAGAGAGATGTTTCAGAGACTCCCGCTGTGGCGATCCGGGATATTGCTCTATCTCGTTCTCCTGGTTGGACTATGACCATCCCAGTGCAAGTTGGTTCGACGCCAGTCACGGCAGTGGTCGATACAGCTGCACAGGCCACAGTGATGAGTTATGAATTATACTCTAAACTGGGGTTACAAGGATTGTCGTCATCTCCTGTTCGGTTAACTGGGGCGTTCCAGGGATCCTCTAGTATGGGAATGCTAGTTAGGCAGGTACCAATGTCAGTGCTAGATTTTCATTGTACCTGGGACGTCGTGGTTGCTCCATTGGTTGATGACCTTCTCTTAGGATTTGACTTTCTGTCTGCCAATAACTGTATCGTGGACTTCAATAAGAATGTCTTAGTTATCGGAGACAGGAAGGTGTCCGCGACCTTGAAGTGTCATGGGGAAGGGGAACCACTGTCAATTAGTAGGGTTACGCTGGCCGAAACGGTTACTGTTCCTCCGCTCACCTCCCAGTTGGTTCAGGGAGTGATGCATGGTTTCGCGCCAGTTGATTACGTCTTGGAGCCTGTGATTGACCAGTCAGTTATAATGGTGCCCAAGATGGCAATTCGGGGTGCTTCAAGGGTCCCGATTTGCCTGCGTAATCCCTCTACAAATGAGGTGACAATATCTAGTGGGGCATGGATCGGGACAACGCTGGAACTGGATGGGGTGTACAGCGACCCGAACACTGATACTGTTGCCAAACAAGGGGAGCCTAGTATCCGGCAAGTGAATAGCGCTCCTATGATAGATTCCCTACCAGAACATCTGGTACCCTTGTACAAGGCATCCTGTGAGGGATTAACCGAGGAACAGGCAGTGAAAGTGAAAGAGGTCCTGGTGGAGTATCAAGACCGGTTCTCCACAGGTGACCTAGATCTAGGTCATTTCACTGACACTGTACATCATATTGAGAC
>JAVTVY010048589.1:0-22882 GCA_036873755.1 Hanleya hanleyi | reverse complement strand
GGTCGGGAAGTCTCATGCGGATATCACCATGTTATATCACTCCCTGGTCACAATATGATAAAATACTCTCTTTTCTGCAGCCGAGCTCTTATAGATGTACTTAGTGAATTTATTTTACCAATACAGAACTTTCTGTACTATTCTTCACAACACTAGGCGGGTCAAATGTTTGATACGTATCATAATATATTCCCGTATCCATGGTATAACCTTTTCTATCGCTCTTTGCCAATATGGAATAAAACATGCATAATGTATAATGATGTCATTGTCTTACAATTTTAGTGTCATAAGAAAATTAACTTTAGCATATAAACAATATAAGAAAATGAGCAACTGTTGAGAAAGTAAAGGATGGCATCAGTACGATATCATAACATGTATTAAATGCATTACGAACAATGAAAAGGTGTCAGTCTCGATTTTTTTCAGCATGTTAAGCGAGAAACAACCGGCGTAAGCTGGTGTATCCTGTCCCAGACAACAGGCCGGCAGGGAAGAGTTTCGGCCCTTGCTTATATTTGTGAACTTTGCCGATACATTTTTGGCAGGTACGCTAAAAGTCATGCTGAAATGCTCATAGATAATGCAATTTGATGCTAATTGCAATAACATCTGTGGTGGCCAGCTTTCATTTAGAATGACCTACTTTTTTGTAATATCCACATTTTCAGAACAAGCGTCAGATCCGACATCAGCGCCGGAAACTTATTGAAAACTGTGTCGCTACAGTTTCCAACAGGAAACTTGACCATTTCACGCAGTGCAAGTAACCATGTCATGTTGATCGGAGTCTATGCGCCTTTAATGTACAATGAATGTACAGTCAGTTCTGTTTGGTGTATTTTTTTGTTGAGTTACAGTTTGTCACTAATATCTTAGAATGCTGTATGCCTTTGTCGTCCCGATGTGCTCTAACAGAATAAAGACAATTGTGAAAAATTATTAATGACTTATTAATGTTTATTAAGAAACAATTAGCACAACCAGGCATGAAACGAACATATAACGGAAAGTCTTTTCCCTCAACCCTACCTGGCCTGGGGGGGGGGAGCACTTTCCGCCCCCCGGTTGGTTTTTTGATCCTATCTCCGGAACGACGAAAAATTGAGAGCTGAAACTTCGTGACTTTTCAAACTATCATATTGGGGTCATTTTGAGCCTATTTGCATGAACCCCCGAGCAGAGGATCATGGGCAAATTCAAAATGTCGGCCAGGTGGGGTACCAGAAAAGTGATGTTTTCGTCATATTTCTTCAAGAATTTTGCTTTTCTGTATGGAAAAGTAAGTAAAATCTATTTAATTTCATATCAGATTATTATTTACTAATTTACCATGCAGTTTTTGCGAAGAAAAAGTAAAAATAAAAAATTCGAAAATTCTGACAAAAAAATGGTCCAAAAATGTTCTTTTTGAAAATGACGTCACAGTGACGTCATTATCGCGGCCATCTTGGCTTATTTGCATTTTCTTGTAGAGATTCACCCAATGATATAGTGTGGTAAGTTTCATCCCTCTAGCCTTAGCGATAGCGAAAATAAATTGGGGAGGGGCACCGTCCGCCCCTCCTCAGGCTGCGGTACACCTCAAATCGCCCAGGTCAGATAGGGTTAATCGTGATTTTTCTTCAGTTTTCCCGTTTAAAAACCACCAATGAGTTAACAGATGTGGTCTTTTCGGAAAAAAATCTCTCGCCATATGGTTTTATAATCGTTTACAGGTACATCATCCGTTAGTGAACGCGAAGGAGTCGGTTCTTTAAGGCGTGAGAACATCTTCAGGTGAAGTGATACAGTCTCGGCCACAATGGTTGATGCATTGGTAAAATACTTCATACTTTAACAGAACAGTGTCGTTCCTGTGAATCAGATTGATTCCCGAGTATTTCTATCCACGGTTCGTCAATTTCCGGAGGATTTCCTCTTTGGTGGATAATCTACCTGTATTGGAATTCGAATAGTATACATGTTCCATTTCGGACCAACTAGCATTAATCTATTCAAACCCCTGAGAACGATTTCTTTTTCAAGAAACTATTGATGGAAATCTTTTCGAATTTCAAAAATGCTTGCAACCACATTGTAATCATTCACTATTCCTTGGCATGCTGCGTCGCCACGTCGAACGTCACTTATTGATGTAAAACGCTATGCTACTCACAAAGTTTTGTTGCGAATCTTTTTTTCAGTAAAACAGCTTCCAATCGCACCAAAAGTATCATGCGAACAACACTTGTCACACGATTAATCGCCTTCAAAAAGTGTTCCATGGACTTCAATGATTGCAAGGACCTTGGATGGTTGGTTATGGTTTTTACATAATGGATTTAAGGAATTCCTCCAACATGCGATCCTGAAGCACAGATGCATTAAGTTTCTACCTTGTCCCCAAACGCTGCCCGAACGCAAGAATGATGTTCCTCCCGTATGCATTCCTGAAACACGCCCTATAGTGCCATTTTGTTGAGAGCTAAGTTTCGATTATCAGAAAAGCTGTTTTGCGTTCGGCACATTGAATCAACTAACTCTTATGGCAGCTGTCGTATTTACGGTTGACTGCATCTTACGTCGAGTTTAAACTTTTTACCACATATTGAGGAAGAAACCCGATCTCGACAGCAATAAGATGGTGAACCCACCGATCAGCTGCCAGACAATGTCAGCACGGGATCGACACGAAACGGCGACGTTAAGTTAAATTGGACTGATGTAAAAGTCGCCTGTACCCGCATCCTCTTTTCACCATAGTTTGTGGCGTTGTTAGGCTGTACGAGATACATTTTGGTCCAAAAAGAAGCGTTCAGGTCTGTCCCTAGCCTCCTACAGCCCCTGATTCAACCCCCTCAGAACACATCAACCCCCTCAGAACACATATTCAAGCAGCCTGACCGTTTAGTTATATCAACGGGTGTTCCCACTATTCTCCTATTGCAGTTTGAAGCTGCTTTTGCAGCAGAATGAGATCATTTCTTGGAGAGAGAGAGAGAGAGAGAGAGAGAGAGAGAGAGAGCATCAAGGTTTAACGTCGCGTTCATCAACAATTCAGCTATATAGCGACAATCAAACAAAATTCTAAGTATTTCAACAAAAACAAGTCAACAACCCAGCAACCTCAGAAGTAATCTTCTTTTACCTGACTAAAAAGATCTTCCAAAGCAGCTGTTTAATAAAAAGAATCTCTTACAATCTTAAAATCTATACTTCCGATGAGAATATGTTTCACTATGAGATCTTCGTGGCATGCAATACACCTTGGGGCTGGTTCCCTTTTAGTAAATGTTCGTGGAAGCAAATGACGTACAAGGGAGAAATAAGTAACGTCCAAGGCAGAACGCCAGTATACCAAGGAACATTACATTGTTACGATGTGTAACAGGTAACAGGTTTTCAATTCGATATGGTTAAAAGCGTCACTGTCTCAGGGGGAAATGATTTTCTTTCGCATTGACGTTCCCGTCTGAAGTGGTACAATATTCGAATTCCAATACAGATAGATTGTCGACCAAACCTCTATGCGAACAGCTAATCTTTCTGAGATCCACGAACCGTCGAACGATATACTCAAGACTCAATTTGACTCGCCAAAAACACTACACACTGCTGTCAACGTTTCGATTTTTTTTTTATCAATTCACTAACCATTGTGGCCGAGACTGTATATGACAGAGGCCGTGTTGTCGTCGTATGCCCCTAGATCTGCGCACTGGGAACTATATTCGATATTGATGGTAGGTTTGTTGATGGAAAGCCTATAGTACAATACTGTCCAGTATAAATGCGTAAGATAATCAGTTTATATATATAATGCATGATGTATTATTACCTACAGGCCGAAGTAGAGCGCGCGAAGGAAATATCTGTTCACTTATGAATGAACCTTCGAGAACGTTCTCCCGAAAGCCTACATATTAAATGTAATAAACGTGTTGCATGGCAATCCCTTCTCACGTCAGATAATTTCCTCATATATATGCATGTAACTTCGAATAGAAAATACAGAATGATAGCAGAATGTTTTTTGCCCTATAGGTCAGAACAAGAGTTGGTCTCATAATTAATTGCATTATCAGAATAAGTATGGTATAAATCTAAATTGAAAACAATTGCATATAAATATGTGTAGTATATATTATTACAGTAAAAATATACTAGGATGGGGTTTTCATTCATGCCTTGGTACAGTAAATCACGTAAAACTTCAAAATTTTGAGATGTGAATAACGTTAAAAAATTAGGATCGAGTTATTTTTATTGATTAAATCATATTCACGACAGTAATTTCATATTTATACTAAAAAATGTATAGTCTGACCGGAATTAAGTATTAATGGAATAGTAACTATAATGTGTGTGCGGGTCAGTCAGGCTACTTGTGATGTTTTCTATTTCCTGTCGTTTATTCTTCCTTGATTGAAAAACATCGCGTCGCGATATCGCTTTTTATTCGAGAAAATGTTCTCGACTGAAAAAGCGTTGCCTGCAGAAAAAGAACGTTTCGCACAGCGAACGCGAATCAATAGTTTATTTTGAAGAAAGAAACAAAAAATCCCTTGCGCCATGGAAAATCGCGACTTCGAGAAAATTTAACAAAATAAACGGTTTTTGTCTAACAATAATTGGAAACGCAAATAATTGCATCTGATATCTTGCACAAGATAAGTGGGCAATAGTATTCAATGATACCGGGATGACCCGTTCGTCTAATGTGTATCACAGACATTTGTGTCATCGAAATTAGTTCTCAAATCCTGTTGCTTCAATGCATTTTGCTGAGAAGCAACAGGAACTTGATAATGTGATGTCTACCACTGTGATATCACTTGTCTTTATTGCGCCATGTACGCGTCCTGTCTGTGTCGTGTGTGCTGTCCTCGGTGTTTTATAGGGAGGATGGAGGGTGTCTGGTTTCATGCTGCTTCAAATATTTCTTCCTTGAATTAGAATATGCCATAAATATCAATCCAATCAGATGGCTTTATTCCCTCCATGAAGAGATATTTTATGAGCTGAAGAGTTAAATTTCTGATACACTGATAAAGTTGTCTGATTGGATAGTGATGTAATTGACTGACAGCTAAGGGCGGAGTTTCAATGAAGAGCGTGCTGACACATACGAAACTAACATACAAAGTGAGACAAAACAAAATCACACAAGGCGGAAACTACATGTGAGAGTTTTAGTTTAACTCGTGTAACGAACTTCTGTCGATAAATATGGCTATTTTCAGAACATGATATGCCATGGACAGTGACAGATAAATTGAACACATTTCAAAGATTGACTGAAAATTTCTGTTTCACCCTTTTCAGCACAACTGTTTCGATACACATGGGTATTTCTAATGTTTTGGGCACTGATTTTTCAGCGTATGTCTGAATACACTTTGTGTCACTGATCGTGGACGGTTCTTTGCCCATATTCTGATACTTAGGGAGGGGTGGGATACACTTTGTGTCACAGTCACTGATCGTGGACGGTCTTTTGTCCGTATTCTGATACTTAGGGAGCTAGGGGTGGGCCCAATGTAGCACTGATGTCTAAAAATTTAAACTGTTCTCTCTGGTATCTATGAACCGCATTTTTTTTTGGATTGAAATTGCAGTTTATTGTTTAAACTTATTTATTGTACAAATTATAGTACATGGGATTGGGGTCAAGTTATAATCAACTTATTCACCCCTCTCCCTACAAATATGGATACATAACATGTGTTTACAACAACAAAAATAATGACGTTTTGGCTGAACCTGTGTGAATATATACATGTCACAAATGAAATAAGTTTTAGATTTGCATTTTTAGCAACTTACAGGGGAGAAAAACTATAACAGATTATTGAGTATATGGTGGCAACTTGACTGTAGCGTGCTAGGATTCTAACAGAACTGGGTACTAGTATATACTAATCCTTCAGCTGAGGTAACTACGTCGTAATCGTGCTACAAATTGAATCTTGAGGTGTTCTTAATAAATGTTAAAACTGACTTGCACATATTATTATTCATTTCATTTGTGAATGACTCGTTTCCCGACAATATATCTTGGAGGTTATAGTTTGGAGGCAAGTCGTTTTGTAATTCATCCCTTAGATTGTTATATAAGGGACAAATAAAGAAATAGTGATAAGCATCCTCTCTTGATTCTCCACATCTACAGCTAGATGTAATAGACAAATTCCTTCTCATTAAATCTGCGTTCAATTGGCTGCATTGATGTCTTAGTTGGGTTAGTACAATGTTAAGTTTCCTTGAACCTATCAAACTGTATTTAGATATACGAGTTTTCTTAGCTAATGAGTGGTGGAAGGCAGAAGTGGATGGTTTGTTTCTTGTATCGTAACTAAGTTTGTTCCATTCCTGAATAGCTGACGGGATAAATGAATTTTTGGATATATTTAAACGTGTTCGGGGTGTCGCATAATTTGCGTCATTCCTCAAGTTGTACGGAGTGGTTTGTCCTACTTGGGGTGTCATTAAATTATATATATAGTCGGGACTTTCTCCATTGTGAATTTGGTACATTACTTTCAATTTTGCAATTTTTCGTCTATTTGCCAAGGTTTCCCAGCCAGTTTCTAACAATAGGGACTCTCTACTGGCATAAACAGGGAGACCGGAAACAATTCGTGCTGCAGCAAATTGAAGTTTTTCTAGTCGATCCGCTTCTTCTAATGTGCATCCATCCCAGATCACAGAACCGTATTCTAACATGGGTCTGACAAATGATAGATATATTTGAGATAATGCCTGTCTGCCAAGCTGGTATTTCAGTTTTCTCATCATTCCAATGCGTTGAGAGGCGGTATTGATAATGTGGTTGATGTGGCTACTCCATTTGCAGTTGTCTTGTAGGATCAGGCCTAGGTGACGATGGTTGGTGGAAGCCTGAAGGAGACAATGGTCAAAATAGATTTTAGGATATGTTGGGGAAGTCTTATTTGAGAACAGAATTAAAATGGTTTTTAGGGCATTAAAGTTCAGAAGCCATTGTTTTGACCATTCCAATAAGGACTGTAGATCCCGGTTAACTACACTTTCAATATCACAAATGTGAATTGACGTGAACTGCAAACAAGAGTCATCTGCAAAAAGTCTGGTAAGACTTATAAGTTTGTCCGCTATGTCGTTAATGTATATCAGAAATAACAAAGGGCCTAATACGGAACCCTGTGGAACTCCTGCATTTACTTTTTGTGTATTGGAGTTTGAATTTCCCACAACAACTTTTGATGATCGATCCTCAAGATAGCTTTTCATCCAATTCAATAATGCACCTGCAATTCCATATTGTTTCAACTTGAACAGTAACCCCTTGTGCCATACAGTGTCGAAGGCTTTAGATATATCACAAAAAACCATGCATGAGTTTGTGCCTTCATCTAGGGCTTTACAAATACTATCATAGATTTCAATAAGCTGGTAAACAGTTGAATGTCCATGGAGAAAACCGGACTGGTACTTATAAAATAGGTTGTGTGAGTTGAAATGATTATAGATGTGTTTGAATATAATTCTTTCCATTATCTTTGAAACACAACTCAGCAGCGATATAGGACGATAATTAGAAGGGAGATGTCGATCTTGTTTTTTGAAAATAGGTAATATATTTGAATTTTTCCAACATTTAGGAAATTGTTTACTTGTTAGTGACATGTTAAATAACTGACACAGTGGTTTAGCAATGGTTTTGACGCAACCTTTAAGCATTCTATGGCTGATTGCGTCTGGACCTACTGCTTTATTCAATTCGATGCTATTAATAATATCACAAACTTCGTCTTCATTAATGGCAATACTGTTTAGTAAGCTGTCGCATTTATACTCGAACTGAGGTAAGTCGGCAGCCGAATCATCTATAGTGGAGATGGAAGCGAAGAAATTATTCAATGCATTCGCTTTGTCTATATCACTAAAACAGATGGATTCCGTTTGTCCAGAGTTTTGTACTCTTAAAGGGGGGATTTCAGATGTATTTTGAGGATCGCTAACGAATCTCTTCAATGTCTTCCAGTAAAATTTTGGGTCATTTGTTTTCGAAGTTTCCAGTAGGTTTTCAATGTTATTGTAATAATTAGTTTGGGCATATTTTTTCATGTTATTAACTTGGTTCCTACTGCGTTTGTATTTGTTCCAGTCTAGAAGTCTATTAGTCTTAAGTGCCTTTTTTTTCAGTCTGTCACGCTTTCTCATTGCTTTTCTTAGGTCAGAATCATACCAAGGTTTATCTTTGGGTCGTATTGTCACAGTTTTATATGGGATACTCATCTTAGCAAATTCCAGGTATTGATTAGTAAATTTTTCCGCAGCTTCATCAACATCTTTTGAATTTTCCAGAGTTGCTGTCCAGTCGAAATCGGATATCAAATTATTGAAAAGCTCGAAATTTGCTGCCTTATATACCCAAACTTGTCTCTTGTATGCATGTTTCAAGTTATGTTTCACTAGAACCTCGATATAGGTAGCCCTGTGATCACTTATATCTCCGTCAACCCTTATTACTCCACAGTCTTGAACGTTTATGGTGTCAGTAATGATGATTGGGTCTAGCAATGTGGCCGAATGGGCTGTTACTCTGGTGGGCTCTTTTATAATATTACTGATATTAAGACGGTCGCAAATGTGGCTCAGATAACGTGAGTTGTCGTTTAACAGATCGTCATTTAGATCCCCGCATAGTACAAGGTTTGAATTAGTATCCAGCGCAGTTTCGACCATATTTTCAAAGTTTTCATATATAAAGGCTGGACTCTTTGGAGTAATGTAAGATACGTTAAGTAGGATATCTTTTCCTTTTAGTTCAATTTTTATCCAAATTGTTTCGATCAAGTTAATTTCTAAGTCTGGCCGACGGTTGCATTTAAGCTGTGTGGAAGTATATATTAGTATCCCACCCCACGGATTCAGTGCTAATGGGTCCCGATCTTTTCTAAATGGTTTATTAAATCCTTCTATAATAAGGTTTTTTTCATCAACAGATTGATCCAGGTTCGTTTCAGTGAAGCACATTATGTCGAAGTTTAAGGGCCGCTTCCCGTACGGATTTCGCAGCCCATCAACTCAATGTTTTATTTTAATTACATGTTACATTTCTTAGATGTTAAAGATGTTTACAAGTGCTGTATTATCAAATAAACAAATAAATAAGTAAATAAATATATAAATAAATAAATAAATAAGTAAATAATAATAAATGTGCGGATGGAGATATAAATAGTTTAGAATAGAAGATTTGTCTATGTACAGGTTCATCGCTTGGTTTTTGATTAGGTTATATTGGTAAGTATGTGTTCATTGTATATTGTAGTCGCGTGGGTGATTCCTTTGTCTTTGTACCCCTCTGTACACACAACGCCGTCCAGAAAAAACTGGGAGAGCCATAGGCGGGTTCTTCCAGAAATCTGTGCTGTAACAATTGCTTGGAGTGGGTATTGGGGTACAGGATGGCAGGTCTACATCCTATATCGGTGAAAGTCAAAGGATCATATATTACATCGGTGGCATCTCAGGTGTGGCACATCTGATCTGTGTTATCTTCAGTGAGTATGGTTTCAATTGTCCGTGGTTGTGGTAGGCATTGTTCGATTTGGTTTGAATGTAGAAGCTGTTCTTGTTTCCGTTGATTGTCCGTGGTCAAGGTGTGGGTTTTGGTGATTCCACTGAAATGGCTAGATCAGGGTGGTTTCTGGGGTGTTGTCACTCACGGTGCTGTTTTTGTCTGGATCGCCACCGCGTAGCGGTGTCGACCAGACTATGCTGCCACTCACGAAATTTATGCAAATGTGTACGTGCACTATAATGCGGTGACCCTGGGTTAACCTGTATCATTCCGCCAGTGATTTTCACTGTGTTGAGTCTTATATCAGGGTATTAACCAGAAAATGAAGAAAAAAACAGTCGTAATCGTTTCATGTGAACTAGAAATAAAACGAAATCTGAATTTGAGTGTATTTCATATTCATTTCTTCGCCCAGGGATTGCTTAAATCCGTGGACTATTTTTTTGTTCTTTGGTTCCGGGCGATCGGCTCAAACCCGGTTCTCAGCGCCCACCAGGCGATAACTCATGCCAGCACTGTGCTGTCAGCGTAGACTGTTGTAAATGTAAATTGATGACCTGGTAATATGGTAAGCTGCCCACCTCGTGTTTGCAGGCTGTGCGCTTTTTGCATCTGTCTGAGTTTGCGGTAAGTCAGATTACTTATAATATATATGTCTGGTGTTTATAGTTCGTAATTTGTTTGTTGACAACGATAGCGTTGGAGAGACAATTTGTGCGAAAATCCCTGTTAATGTTGCTGTACGATCATACGTTGCAAATCTTGTTCCTTGGTCCGACTGTCGCACTTGACAGGTTCAGGTTCTGAGATTATGAAGACACCAGTTTTCAACACTCGTACGTTCTTTCCCGTGAAGTCGGCGTTCGTTACTATTTTAATGTGTACGCATACTGCATGGAATATATTTCCAGAGGAGATATGTGTCGAAGCAACAACAATAGTATTTACATTTTTCTCGTCTTGTGAACTTGACCGGATCCTGTCCACTGCAAATTTATGTATTATGTACTCTGCTCTCCGAATATAATTTAGTTTGAAAAAGTTTGAACAACAGAAAAACTTTTCGAAAGTGGAAACAACAGAATTTGTCAGGTACCGCTTTCGAAAAGTTTTGTTGTTGGTGGTGTTCAAACTTTTTCAAACTAAATTATATACGCAATGATCGTACAGCAACAACAACAGGAATTTTCGCACGTTGTCAACAAACAAATTTACTATAAACACCATGCAGGCATATATAAGTAATGGGGACTCATGCAGCTATTGCAAATATCTGTGCTACACAAATAAAAACACATTAATAAAACTATCCAGTCTCCTCGCATATTTGTCGCTTTGTCACAATAAAATTGCATGAATTATGAAAATCTGCTCGCAAAAACTGGTAGAAGACATTGACGCAGACGATCCACTTTTAACCATATTACTGTAGATAGTTTCTTGCTACCATGAAGACCTAGCATATTTCTAAATGAACCGCCTTCACAAATTCACTTCCTTGAAGACTAAACTGTGTTCCAGTTGTGATTTCCCAAACAGACTCGTCCACAAATTGGAGAAAATCTCCACATTTATCCATACATCTGCTATCGACTGAAACATGCCAGCTGAAACGTTTTGAAACTTTAAATCCATTATTGGCGATCCAGACATCAGTACTTTGAGTGCTTTCATATAATATTGGTCGTCATCGGTGCTCTGTTTCATGGCTGGTCTTACTCGTCTGTGGTCTTCAGTGTGCTGTGCCTGTATTACAAAGAATAGAAGAGTTTGTAGTTTCTTGTTTTCTGGTGCTATTTTTTGCCACCGACAGGCACCTTCGTGATCTAAGTCACACATGATCAATAGCAATAATTAATTAGGTACTAAATATTATAAATAACAATATTATTATAATTAAAGCCGATTGTGAATGTTTGATATAACCTCCAGTCTTCTGCCCCTGCTAGAAAACCGGACGGTTAACATTCGTTAATGAGGGTTGGAAATAAGGGAACACAATTTGATCGGTGCTCATTATTAGGAGCTTTTAATTTGATCAGTGAATTTGTCTATGTTATTGCTATGACATTTTGATTGGTTAGTGTCCAAATTTGATCAGTCATTTCTGATCACTGACCCTTATTTCCGCCCCTGTAATATAGTTTTGACTCTAAGCGTGCTACATTTATTTAAATTTGGTCTTTGGTTTCTTGGTGTAACCATATAGTATTAAATGGTAGAGTAATAGTCAGTCGATTTGATGTAAGCTAGTAAGGTGGTGTATACCTTGTTTATAAGAGGTGGTTTATGATTTATTATAGAAGCCAACGACAGAGGGACATTTAAGTTTTTGAGCTCGTTTTCCAGTGTGCGGCGATAGGGGTCATGTTTTGGGCATTTGAGTATAAAATGTTTTATCGTTTCTTCTTCGTTGTTGCATGAGGTGCATAGTGGTGATGTGTTTTTTATTAGCTTAGAGAGGTGTGATTTTAGTCCTGTTTTGCCTAGTCTTAATCTTGTGATGATGCGGTCGTCACGTTTACTGTCTAGCTGGAATCCACAACTCTGTCTTTTCCCCTTATCTAGAATACTATGTAGCCATCTACCTCGGTTTTCTTCGTTCCATTCCTTTTCCCATTGACTATCTATTCTGGTTTTAATGATAGCATTAAGTTCTTTGGTTCCTAGTCCTATCTGCACGTCAGGTGCAGTTTTGATGAGGCTGTCTTTGGCTGTCCTATCGGCGGCTTCATTTCCCCTAACGTCCACGTGGGCGGGAATCCAAGCTAAAATGGCGTCAATGTCATTGTCTCGTATGAGGTCAGGTCTGCTGTCGGATTTGGAGTTCTCTATAGATACCAGTCCGCTTAAGGAATCGCTAAGAATAACGGTGGAAACCGGTCGGTTCTGAAGAACCCATTCGAGGGCCTTGATTATGGCGACTAATTCAGTGGTGTATACAGACATATTGTCTGGTAGTTTGAAACCTTCGTGAATGTCAAGTTCTGGTATAACGAATGCAGATCCTGTATTGTGACTTGTGTTTTTGGAGCCGTCTGTATATATTTTCAAGCGATTTTTCCAATGTGTGTCAATATATTCGAGGGCAGTGACCCTTATATGCTCTGGGTTGTCCTGTTTGGTGATGTAGCTATGTATATTCGTGTCCACGTGTGGTGTGATTAGTTGCCATGGTAGTCTATTGACCTTATCAGTGTCAGAGATACAAGAGATAGGAATGTCGTGTTCTTGGAATAATCGTTCTATCGTGTAACCTAGTGGTGCGGAGTCTTTTTCCCATTTCATTTTTAGGTATTCATATTCGGTTTTAGGGCCAAAAAATTTGTGGCATGGGTGGTTTTCGCCCTTGGCTATTGTTTTCCCTGCATATTTCCCTGCATATGCCCACTTACATGAGACACAGCCTTATCGGTAAAACCTTCATTATAGAGTGTAGTACAGCAAGTCACACGGCCAGAGTGGTTAGATATAACGCGGACCTCTGTGGAAATACCTGCCTGTTCGTAGAGTTTCTTAAACATTGTACTTACTTGCACATTGGTTAATCTTCCGGCACTGATTCTCGGGTAATCTGAAGGTATCCCTTTGTTTTCCGGTAGCGGTTTTCTGTAGAGAGGACCCTTCCTTGGAATCAGTGACGAGTAAAGCTCGTTCAGTTTCACCAGGCATCGCGGGTTATCCGGCTGCTCGTAATGAGACACGACATTTTGAGATACGTTTCTATGCTTTAGACCGCCCTGAACATTTTTGGTAATCGTGGGAATAAATTTCACAAATTTTCTGTTACTTGCATCAACGCCAATTCCAAACTGTTCAGCGACAACAATTTTATGACATTCCATTCCACGGAAACCAAAACATTTTCCGTTGTAGAAAAAACTGCGTTGAAAAGACCCTCCGCCTGTATTCCACATTTTTTCTTCATCATCAGATGTCACCGGATCGCTGCTTTGTTTGGTAATTCCAATACCGCGTGCTGTAAGTTCCTTCATTTTAGAATCAAGCACTTTCGTAAAACCAGCAAAGGTCCGGTCGTCATCTTTGAAGAAGTTAATGTCCGTCCGATCGCAGGCATTACGCAAATAGCGTAGTAAAGCAGATGCGATCTGAGTCAACGTGTTAGGCGAGTAGACGGTTCCATCCTGGCGTCGAATTTCTAAATTCACGTCGTGGTTTGACAGCAAATTTATGTCCTCAGGAATAGCGGACTGGCATTCAAGCAGTGTTTGTGGTTGATTGTTTCGGAATGTTGCCCAATCTCTCCAGATATTTTTGGTCCATTTGTTGTTTTGTTGTGTCTTCAAAGGAACGCCATTCCGCTTTTGGTTTTCCAAATCCTGTTTCGTCACGGGAAATCATTCATGGGATGTTTCTTTGTTTATAGAGTTGCTTGAATTTCTCATTAAAAATATCTATGTGAAATTTGGCAACACAATATATCAGCAGCATATAGGTATTCCAATGGGTACTAATTGTGCACCCCTGTTGGCGGCTGACCTGTATCTGTTCTCTTATGAATAGGACTATATGCAGGCGCTTTCAAAAACCGATCCATAATATTCAAAGCCCGTTCCTTCTCATTCACCAAACGCTATATAGACGATCTTCTCGCTGTGGATAATCGCTATATAAATGACGCAGTGAAGGATATATATCCACCTTCACTGGATTTGAAGGAAACTACAGATAGCCCTACAGGCACATCATATTTAGATCTATATCTCTATAAAAATGAAGCGGGCATTCTCTCTCGTCGACTTTATGACAAAAGAGATGATTACAATTTCGACATCGTAAACTATCCCTTTCTGGACAGTAATATTCCAGTGGGACCTGCATATGGCGTATACATATCTCGCTTAGTAGCATTTGCTAGATCCTGTGTTAAATGTGATGATTTTAATCAACGTCACAAAACATTGTTGCAGAAACTTATAAAACAGGGCTATTCCACCAAGCGCCTCCACTCAAAGTTTCTCAAATTTGGCGATACATATCGCATGCTGATAGCAAAATACGAACGTAGCGTGCAAGATTTATGGCGCTACGTTTCGTAACTTGTGTCTAATTCCGCTTAACCCGGGGCTAGGGGCCGTATGAACCCATGTACTTCAAGATCCTCATGGTACTCATATGAACAGTCACAATCAAAGCGTGACTGAGATACATCATTCTTTAGATGACGACTTTACAACGAATATTATGGATTAAGAATACTGATCAGCGATACGGATTTGATATTTTTGGAACATCACGATGTCTTGCCGGCATCATTGAAAACTGTTGACCGCTTCTCTCTTGCAGGAAACAAGCCTATGTTTATGTATATTATGATTGTCTTTTTGAATTTGGTGCTAATACTGTTATATGGAATATGGTATAGGTCTTTGGATTATGGACGCGGATATTCTCTAATGGACGACGGCTGGATTATGAATGTCGGACTAGACGCTTGTAACGCAAATCTTCCCTGATCGACAGTTTCTGTCTTAACTAATGACTGCGTTGGAAACACGCTACATAACTCCTCATCACCGAACAGATCGTATTGTAAATCGAATATTCTCGTGTCCAAATTAAATTATCCATCTTGACGCAACGAAATTCTACACAAGACTGACATTTACCGTAGACAAGACTGACATTTACCGCCAAAATTCCAGACATGAAACCACGTGACCGTCTGAGAGTTAAACAATCAGTGTCCAATGAAATGATATTCTAAGTTAGTTAAAGTTCCAGAACTTCGCTCCCTTCGGTCGCTCCGCCCACTCTTACCCAATAAGAGACCTCTTTAGGAACTTTAACTATTACGTAGCAGGAAAGCAACTTGGTTGGATGGTGCTTAGTTGGTTCGTCGCGATATAGCTGAAATATTGTTGAAAGCGACGTTAAATTCTATTCACTCACTCACCTAGTTCTCAAATCGGTTACTAGGTTACGTTGAATCTCAGTCACGCTTTGATTGTACTTTGACATATGGACAACATGGTGATCTTGTATAACATGGAGTTAATAAATAGAGTCCCGGGTTGAGCGGTATCAGTTAAAGGAATAGTAAACTCTGCGTAAACTCGTGTTCGACATGACAGAATTATGCCATCAGATTCCAAAAACACGGGTAGAAAAAATTAACAAAATTCTACAGCTGAGTAAACACCAATTTATCGATCACACTTTAACACTTTGTGATCTGCGACATGTTGGAATGACTGTGACGTTTGTGGGCCATATTATTTTTATGTAGATGGCGCTGCGAGAAATATGCCTTTGTCATCCGGGCTCTATCCCATAAGGTAAAGCATTAAACAACAACAACGGCAACATTAGCAGCGTTTCTTCTACTGCTTTCGGGTGATGTGACCTAATATTCTTGCCTCAGAAAGAGAGCTTGTGAAATCATATGCAAAATGCCACATGTCAACCTGTATATCAATTCGACATTCATATATCACGATCCTCATAATCGTCTCGGAGCGTAAAGAAAGGTCCACAAGCCATCGACAGAATAATTTACAATTGGTCTCCATGTTATTAGCTACTCTGGCTTGGGCCCAACTACGTCACAGGAATAATGTCAGTGATATTTAAAGGATTTTCATTGGCTAAAGGCTCTCGGGCTTGTTAAAATGGCGACTTCCACGGATTATTGATCTGGGCAATAGTTCTGATGTTCAAAATGATCTCATTCATTCGGAATTACTAGAAAAGCTGATTTGTTTTGTTTTTCGAATACTAATGATATAGTTCTTTCGATATACGTGTGCATCATCTTAGGGTTTTCTATTCCTTTAAATGTCATCAAAAACTTCTTCGAACAGCTACCAGCTTGGATTTCAGGATGACTACCGTCTGAAACCGATATTTCATTAGTTAAACATTCTATCTGGAATCGACTGTCTAGATACTTTTATTCTCGTTCATTGTGTCATATTTGTGTAGTGTCTACATTGGATTTCATTATGGCCGCCATCGATTCTGTAAACTAGAAAGGGCGAAAGCATCGAAACGAAATAATGGATGTTTGTAATGTATTCAGTTCACTATCAGCATCCTTAGCTGTCCGTGCTGGAGCTGGTGAGAATTCCCCATATATGTCAGTATTAAAACAGTACACTTTTACAAACTTTCACCAAGATCGTTTTGTAATTAGTATGAACAAGTGTTAATTTACAAGCGTCTGATCCGTCATTCATAATTCATCCGTCGTCCATTAAAGAATATCCACGTCCATAATCCAAAGCCCTATTCCATATTCCATATAACAGTACTAGCACCAAATTCAAAAAGAACCAAATTCAAAAAGACAATCATAGTATACATTAAATCTCTGTCGTTGTCTCATAGATTCTACTTGACTATCTTATCTTTGAAAATGGCCTAGTCAGGCAAGTGAGTCACAGCCGTTTACACAAAAGATTCTTATGTGTTTGGTGTGCAAAAGCAATTCCTATACTACAGGCTTAAATCTTGATAGTTCATTTCATCACAGCCTCAACTGACCACATGAAACAATTCAAATCGAGACTGGTGCGTTTAGTATCAGATATCAGAGCTGTTTAACTTTCTATTCCTAAGCTCTCAACACGAGATACAGATCCCAAATATTCGCATGTAGAGGCATTCATCATATGTAGGATGTGACGCCTCTTCTTAGATTGCAAGTTACATGCCGACAGTCGGTGGTTCTCTCCGGGTACTCCGGCTCCCTCCACCAACCAAATTGGCTGTAACATTAAGCCAAATCACCCCACCCCCTTATCTTATAAGTTGTGTCAATATCATATACGTGTCGGTGAAAATTTGGCCATACCCTAATATGTTTTTCCATCGTCGGAACAAAAAAACACACACGCAATTTCAAGTCATATTTCTTCGACAGAGAGAATGTCAACTGTGAATATTCTAGTCTGATTCGACATTTCCGTCTCGCTGTCAACGTTAATTAGAGTTTGGTCGATAAACTTCCTTTCGTTATCTAGACGGAGAATAACCGGCTAAAGAACTGAACGACACGCAAGTACGCATCCGACTGTCTTTAATGTAGAACGACCAAGTGTGAATGGCATTTGTCAAGTCTAATTACGGGATGTATATGAATGACTCCTAAGAGAATAGGTCTCCACGACACGTAGATCAGTAATACAATTACTTCTGACAAAACCAAAATGAGATGGATGATTTTCACCTTCTTGGTAATTAATGTAGCCCCACAACGTTACATTTCTTCGATATGTCAAATGTACTTTCAACCATGTACATACAATTGGCAAAGATTTTATTCAGATAATAACTATAACTACTGTGTAATGTACGATATTTGTTTGTATCGTGATTGGTTCATATAACACAACGCGAACCAATTACAAAACGTCTGTTAATTGACATCGAAGCTCTTAAAATGAGGCAGACTCCACATGTATTTTGTAGCAAAGCGAAATCTACATAATTACAAAAAATATAAAGAAATTATTTGATTTATTGTTTGAGATAATGGAATTCATTTGAATAGGACATAGTAATTTATTGACTTTCTGGCAGAAAAAGTCCAATCTACATTTCGATACGCACAAGTACATTTGTCCACGAAAACCTAATACTTATGATCCTGAACACAAAGCAAACAAAAATATCGTAAAAACGTGCAAATGTGACGCATGAATGATACACATTGCCTAGATTTCAATTTGTTATACTCATTGTGGAACTTTAACTAATTGCAAAACGAATAAAGCGACTACATCAATTCGATACATGTGATATTCTTTTGAGCACTCTCTCCATCCTCAGGGATTGGCTTATGTGAACCCAGCCGTTGATTTTCACTAGCCCCAAAGCTGGCGACTAATTAAAATGGATAGACCCAAGAAGAGGAATGTACTTCACGAACCCTCTCTCGATCTCAGTAAACAAACCGAGGCGAATATCTGGTGTATGTTTGGAAACAAGCTGTTCCATTCTAGTGCTTTTTGTTTGCTATTTGCGATTCCAAGGTGAGGGGAAGTTGATTTGTTTATGCTCTAATCCTCATATAATTTTGGTTTCACTTGTGTACGATAAATTTAATATTAGCTTTACTGGACTCGGAGAGAGGGTTTGAACCCGCTTTTCACTCTTGTTCCGAATCTCAGAAAATTGAGAACTGAAAGTTTGTAGCTTATCACATTAAGGCCATTTATGAGCTCATTTGTATAACCTCCCGAACAGAGGATCATGGATAAAATCAAAATGACCGCCTTGTAGTTGTACCAAACATTGATATTTTCGACGTTTTTTTTTCAAAATGTTTCCTTTCTTTGGATGAAAGTGGGTAAAAATTATCTTATTTGATTTCAAATAAGTATTTACTCATGCAGTTTTTGAGATGGAAATTGCATCAGTACAAAGTTCGAAATATCAACCAAAATGTCTTTTGAGAATATTGCGTCCATCAATATGGCCATCTTGTGTGGATAAGTTTCATCTCCTTTTTTTCATTATGAAACGTGGTATTGGCGCCGAGGCCAGATAGAGATAATACACTGAAATACAGTCATGTTGATGGTTGGTATCTACGATATGATCGCCAGTGTCTATCAGTAATGAGCCGGTCAAGTTTCAGACACGTTTGGAAAGTCTGCTGTTCTGTCTGAATACCACTACACTTTGTTCCATGTAACAGCGGAGATTTTTATTCCTTACACGCCAGCTATGCGTACATGATGGAGTTGCAGTTACTTTTTCGCGGAGATTTAATTTATGATAATAAAATAAAAAAGAGTAATAATATAAATTTGTCTTCAAATGCATGTCTATTCTTGGGAACCGCAGCCATATACCGATAGAGCCGATGATGATAATCGTCTATTCTTCTGTTGACAAGCCCATGATAGGGTAAAAGAGCACACGATACTGTGTTGATATCCAAACAAGTTCGTTTGTGTGTGTAAGAGACAGACCACACGGCCAACTGGGGAAGAACGACAGGACAATTACTGTCAGTTCCTTGCTAAAGTATTGTGAGTACAATGTATATTCATTTTCTGCAACTTTGGCTTTGTCCCTCTGTAGTTCTGATTATCTGTGTGATTACCGTTTTTATGAAAAGCTTATCCCGACCATTTCATCCCCGGATCTTCAGGAACATTCCCTGCCCTCATGTCTACTTTCTTACACCTTTCCACCTCCTGCCTCGATCGCATCACATAATGCTTCAATGGGAAAACTAAACATGACGGCAATACGTTTGCGAGTTTCAGAATAAACTATTCTGCACGATTAGTTATTCTAATACCAGAGCGTTCCACGTACTCGCATTAAAAATGACACACTTCCTTGTACATTGATCTAAATATGATGTAACGTGGTGGCAATAAACATTTGCTTTCGGCAAGAAAATAAGGCGAACCGTTGACATTAGAAACTTTTTGGGGGGGGTTTCATGATTTTTTGCATGACGGTGCATTAGGGGACTGTTACCAAAAAGTTCTACCTTACTTTTGAGGAAAATTTCTGGTGATCTTTGATGAAAATCACTGGTGATTCTGACTTGGGCTGTGCCCATCTTAATATAGGCAGGATTCCAACTTGGGGCGGGGGGATTTCGAAGAGTTCAGTGCGCGTCGGAGCCCTACTTCGTAGGTCCTGTGACGTTAGTCACACTGCCATGTGATATAACGTGGTGGCAATAATTATCTGCTTTCGGCAAGAATATTTTGCACTACTGATTCCACAAAACTATGAAGGGATAATACTCCCATATACTGTGAACTCTCGACATTCAACGTGAAAAAGCCATCGATCGCATGTGTTAATCTAAGCGCGTTCTTTGGCGGAATGGGAGTTATGAAAATGAATGAAGTGAGTAAATGAGTACGACAGTGGGTTGGTGTGAATAGACCTGATCCAGCGCAGACACAGTAAATTATCCCAAGAATCCGATCAGCGACAATCCATATATCTAATTCATGATGCAAAATAAATCCACAGTCTAGAATGACCATCATACATGCATATATATGCTTTCCATTGCAAGCAGTAAAGTTAGTACTATAGGAACGGCATGGTAACGGCGTTGCAATGTACGGTTTACAATGAGCACTGGTGGTCACGCGAACACGCATCTTCACATTTCAAGTTAAATGCTACACTAACGTTCCGTCATTTACCTTTGACTTACTGAATAGGGTAAATTGTTCAAACCGGGAAACGCACGTGATGTGCATATAGTCAATCAAGACAGGAGCTTGCCAGATAGGAGCTTTCTTTGATGTCTGCCGGTGTGATTTCCAAATATGTTAAGTGTTGGTTGAATTGTTGTTAATTTCTTTCGAATAGCCAATCAAATTTGAATTTTAAAGAGGTCATACATCGCACTTCTCCTAATATGGAACACGGAATATTTATAGAGTTATGACCTCATCAAACCCGTATTCTGATCAGATAATGTGTTATGTTCAGCCAAGGCAACACATGTAGTGTTCGACTTGGATATGCGAAGATGGCGAACACGGCGCAACCCGCACTAACTGAATTTAAATCTCTCTATCAGTTCTACTTCAATGATATAACCCTTCATATTTTAACCTTTTATCCTTGACTCGAGATCTTTGTTTACATTCACTCCATCTGTCATCTTTCTTATCCCACCTACTCAACTCACCTCGACTCCATATGTAGGTTTCAACAGGTAAACCGTTGGCTCTATCGTGCTAAGAATGGATGGGCTGGGGACTAATACATGATTTTCAGCTACAAACCCTGGCATCAAGCATATCATGGCGTTTTACACCAGTAGGTTAGAAGGAAGTAATTATTTTCCCTATCCCACGCAATGTTAAATGACATGATTTCATTAAAAGATCTCTACTTTACTGACATCAGACGAATATTTCCCGGACATTATGTTTCATCTCAATATGTCAATGAAGACTATAAGACGGTATGAAAACATGGTGTTATCCAGTACCAGTTTCAATGAAACAAGGCTGATCGTGCCCAATTTTACTAGTTCTGCGTTGAAGACAATAGTGGAACTTAACTGATTGTAAATATTTCCATCGCACGTTAATTACGAGGAGGATTTGAGTGAAATTTACGACAAAATTTGGGACTCACTCACCAATATTCAACCACCAGCACTTCACCTGAATATCAACCATCCACGACAGGCAGTGAAAGTGACGCTTACGGTGGAAACGTCACATACCGCGTATCATTAAATGACGACAATGGGATCGCAAATCGTTTGTTTTAAATGAAAAAAGTGCCGTCTGAATTTGGGGGAGAGTAATAATTGGTTTTGCAAAGATTAATGATAGGATATCTGAAATGGCTTGTTGATCGAATTCCAACACAATTTGATTGTTGACTCCATTTACAAAATTGGCTGGTGCACCAACCGTTATGACCGAAACTCTGCTGCCTGAAATGTACATGTATTCGTTTTATAGGAAAAAAACGTCCGAAAAATTCCTCCTGATAAGATTACGTTACCGTTATGTCATCGACAAACAATCAGTGTGGAAATTTTCAGCTCTGCAACCTTCAACGAAAATATACATATTTATAGTTGGGTTCCGGCGAGGGGAGGGAAGATATATATAGATGGATGTGGGTGTATGTTCTCGCATTTCATCCAGCAATTATTCAGAGCCGCATTAAAATATTTATAACCGAGACTGTGCCTGTTGGCATGTATTGACTTCCAACCGAGAGAACCTTAAAATCTTCTCATATTGTGTTGAAATTTTCCTCCAGTTGTAACAAATTAAACCAAGAGTATAATTAGCACTTTTGACCACGTCATCAAACCGAAATCCACAAGTCCTGTTTCAATGGTGGTCACTGACACATCGTCTGCCACTAATACATCCACTCACACAAATGTGATTTCCAATGATTTCCTGTTTTCTTTTATCTTCAGTGGCCTCGACCTATAACCGTTCGATCTCAACTGGTTTTCTTTTTGCAATAGGCGTGAGGTATTCTTGAAGTTTACCACAATCAGCATCCTAGGATGGACTAATAGCACAGAAAATGGACACTATTTCAATAATTTCATGTTTGGGAGGTCACCGTAAATTTAACCTTCTATCTGCTCGATCTTTGACAATTTCAGTACCAAACGCCTCTCATGGATGTATCCAATAAAAAACCCCATGAGGCATTAGAGGTGCTACAACCCCTCAGCCCCTTAGCAGTCCAGATCAAGATAGAGTTATCGCATGCAAAATGCAAATCCAAGCCATATTTCATGGCATGGTATCAGCATACCATTTTTAACAAGAATCCGACAAGGAATCCTCAAATTATACACGGAAACCAAATTTAGATTTTGCGACC